>JAHZNP010000132.1:0-133896 GCA_020615345.1 Triops cancriformis
GATACGTGAATTCCTTGCCATGTCTTTTTTCACCCTTGGGCCTTCCTTCGCCCCCCAAAGTGACAAAGACTTTTTACGTTAGAGTATGTGACCCCTGAGGACATCCCAAAAAGTAAAATTTGAAATTACGCCCCTTTTCTAACTCTGGGCCGCAATAAACAAAACAGTAAAAGGGGAAGGTGCTTACCTTTAAGAAGAAAAAGGACTCCCGGAAAAAAAGATGGAAAAAGACTGGTGTAGTGAATTCTTTATGCCTTCGCTACGACGCCTATGTACTTAAAATTCCGTCACCATGACGTACGGACTTCTATTGCTCCCGGACGCGGCCAAAGCGAAGATCTGTGAAGATTACCTAGTGCAACAATAGAATACTTATTACACACTGGTCTTCCATGCCAGCCGCTATTTTGCATAGCAAAACAACACAATGGGTATCTGTCCATCCCTCGCCACCCCTCCTGCCCCCCGGGGGGCGTTTGCAAGCTTGCATTTCCGGCTTTTGAAGTTGAACTCAAAAATGCATGCCTGCAAGTTTAATATCTAGAACGCCTTGTCGAAATGTTTGTTTCTCGAAAGCAAGAGCCGGAATGACTAACTTATCTTGTCATCATCATCATTCTCCGAAGTCTTACGCTGACGAACTTAAGTATTTAGGCCCAGGGGCTGACAAAGCATCGGCAAACTCATATTATCTCCTGTGTGTGTGTGTTTGTTGTGTGTCGAGGAAATTGACACATGTTCAGCGGCTCGGTTATTGATTCTCTCTTTGGGAAAACAAGAGTTGGGGGATTTTCTATTATCATTGAGCTGTTCCCTTAAAAGGGGGTAAACTTGCCAAATTTTCACTGGTTGAATGCCACAAAAGAGCCCTGACTGGATAAGAGTAGGGAGGGGCAAAGGGGGCCATGTGATGTGATTTGATGTGCAGTAGCGTTTACGCTTAGTAACTCCTTTCTCAAAGTTTCGTTTGGGGGGTGAAGCTGAACTTGGGAGTCGACAAGCCTGTGGGAATGGGGGTAGGGGGTTGGGGGATAGGAAAAGAAAACTTGGTTAAAAAAAAGGTTCCGTACAAGGAAAATTGAGCTTTTGCTCTTTTCCGAGGTAATTTTTAATTTTTAGAAAATTGCCTTAATAAAACGGAGGGAAAGGAGCGTGGCACATTACGCTATTTCTAACTGTCACTTTCATGGGCCATTTGAGGTTCCCCCCTTTTTATTCCACAACTTTTTACAGGCTGGGTTAACGAGAGGGTGCTCTTAACCCCGTAGTTAAAGCCTGCCAGTCCTGGCTCCAATACAAAAGTACCAGAAGAGAATTAAACATGGGAGCATACAAAAAAGCTCATCCTTTTTTTTTTGCTCAGGCCGATACACAAACGCCATTCCGGAACGTAGCACACACTAGCGGGGAAAAAAGCCCTGTTAAACTTTTGCCAACCTAACCCTTCTTTGGATTGACTTGTGCCCCCCCTCCCTTTTTACAGTCGAAATCATTTAGCACGCACAAAATAATAAACTGCCCAGAGAGAAATTATTAAACGTTCCTGTATTATATGACCCTAACGCAAAATTGGGGTAGTTTTTGAGTACCCCAGAAGTTTTCCCATAAAGTACAGTACAGGTAACAATGAAATGGAATTAGATTGTCGCTTTAGCCTCGTAACGCTTGGGGGAATTTCTTTTTTAAGCAGTTGGTATTTTGGAATAAGCGAACCATGCGAATACGTGCAAATCCAGGCTTTCTCTTTCATTTTTGGATACCGTATAATTACGGCATGCGGTAGTATAGTGTGAAAACAGAATGGAATAAGAATTGTGTCTTGAACGTATTTACAACGCAGGTCTGGCATATTATACGTTCTAGCTTACTTTGCTTGACTAGCTCAAATTCAGGTACATTTGAAGCCCTCTTATCCGGTTTCTAAGAGCTAAACCCTACACCGAATAAGCAAAATGGCTTGGTAATTCGGAAAATGTATTCTCAGTTTGTAGATCAACCTTAAAGACGACAAGCACTGAAATGTAAGCTTGTAATTTTTCCAGTAGCGTTTCTCTGGAACTTATCCGTTACTTTGCAACAATTATTACGCAGGTTTTAAGTATTGCGAACCATAGCGTCACCTAGAGTGAGCCACGGAAACCGAAATTATGTGAAAATCTTAAACGAAAGCACGTTATATCGATATCGGATAAGAGGATTTGTACTAATACTCTTATAACTTTGATATTCTTCTTACTGATATACTCTGTTCATTATTATTCATTGTAAATTTTTTATTTGTCTAGTTTCTTTTCACTTTCTTCGGTCTCTTTACTCCATAATTAGTAATTAAAGAAGTTTGTTCCAGTTAGGGAATGTGGAGATAATTCTGAGATGTTCTCTATTCAGAAGGAAGCTATTTAAAGGCGAATCAATAGTTCATCAAGGTCAAAGTGAAAGTATCTGTCTCGAGTTAAGGTCGTTTTATGATCGTAGCATGAGCCTTATTAATAATGCAAGGTTCACGAATTGCATAGTTAGTCGAACTGCCCATACTTAGCCGTGTGTTCACATGGTTCGAGTGGACGGACAGGTTACACCAGCATGATACATGGTCCAAGTGCTCAATTAGTCCGAACCCAGGCCATGTTCACTTTCTCTGTGCATTTATTGCCCTATACAGCAAAACAAATGAAATCTGTATGCAAACGAACGCCATATACAGAAGAAGGAATACATTATACCATACATGTTGCGTTTCAATATACCAATCTGCGTGTTTAAACCAATATAAGCGTCACTATACTTCATAGCGTCCCCAACCAAACACGAACCAACTGAAGAAATCCAAGCTACCACTTCTTCATTCACCTTCGCGTGCTTGTACTCTTACCACTACACGTCTAAACTCGACTTGTGAATCCTCATACCACTTGCTCCCCAACTCGACATTTACGTACCGTTTCAACTGAATTTACGTACCCTGTCAGCCAAATCTGCTCCGTCTGAACGCTACTTAGCTTCAACTGGTCGTCTTTCCGGCTTGTTACCCGCACTTACGACCCTAGTGAGACCGACTCGTAGGACAATTTCATTGTTGCTACCCTCCGCGCTGTCGCAAAAATCCTGCCACGACTGACAACCTTTCGAATTTATCGCCTGTAACCACGCCAGGGGCTTCGGGTATCTTCGATTTCATTGTTGCGTCGAGACAGCAATACTTCACCCACATACCGTGGCGTGACGTGGGCCCGGAATTCAGTACGTTTGCATGCGTATATTTCCAGGCCTGATTTTCCAACACAGCTTAAAGCCTCTAGCACAGCCTACAACGTCTATCAAACCCATTACGCTTTAATGAACTGTAAGAGGAACCCTGGCGCTAATAGATTGGTTGCTATTCTGTAGAGTGCGCGTACTGGAATACACTGTGAAGGCCCATTTCCTTGGAAAAGACGGGTCGATGCTTCTCAAAATGCTTTCCAAAACGCCTTCGCTACATTCACGTTCATTTTTTCCCCTCATTTTGCGCCCTACTAGCCTTTGGTGTATGTATACACTATCTGGAAAAAGCTATTTCATTCACTACAGCAGGGCTTTCAAATACGGTAGGTGTTTGTGGGGGGAGGGGGATGCGATGGACGCAGCTTCCACACTTAAGATTGCCCAGGTACCGTATTTGACGTGAAATACCCGGGGAAATATTTTTTTCTCTTCTCTTTTTTTCTGACCTCATCTCTCCCAAGCTAGCCAAACAGTCAAGTGAGAAAGGCTATCGGGGAGTATGAAAGCAGAGCCATCACTCCATCTCCGACTCTCTTGGTAAAGGTCCATATTTTCCCCCACGTTGCTCGCTACCTAATCAATAACCCGAAACAGCATAAACCTGACTAAAAAGGGAAAACCGGGGGGGGGGGGGGTTGAGTGCGAGTAGGGGGGACTCCACACTGTGGTGATACCCCTCGCCCACCCGTGACTCGCTATATCAGAAGAGTCACAATAATAAGAACAACAAGGCACAAGACTACAAGCACCTACCATCACGAGAAGTTTACCTGTTTCTCTCATTTCTTTACCTTTCTTGTCTTTTCCTCGGCTTCATCTGCCTTTTCGTTACTCCGCTGGTATTGTTCAAGTTTCCAAAAGGAGGCGTGGCTGGGGACCACTCGAGACGATAATGTGCTCTCGGTCTATTCAAATCTTAACACAGAGCTGAAAAACACCCAAACAACCTCCCTAGAAGCAGATGAGGTGAAGGACCGACTTTTTCGGTCCTATAACACTTAACTTGCTGTTCGGTGTAACTACCTGCTCATGATCATTGAACGCAGTCGTTTCGCTGGGATGAGAGGTATAGACCGTTACATCCTACGCGCCGAAATGCTGTGTCACGCTGGGGAGAAAAATCCTGGGGCAAGTCCAAAGAGAGATGATCTCTCGACAAAGATGTAATACACAGCTTCAACAAAAGCGTCTAAATTGGATGCTGACTTTCGGTGGGGAGAAAGCAGGTACATGTCTGATTGTAAGTTACCGAGTCCTGTACCCACCAAAGTCCGAAAGGCATTGCTAATAGTTTTTCTCCTACGAGAACAAGTGGTTTTCAACCTGCTTGTTGCCTAGCACACACGTAGCCACATGCACACAAGGAGATACAATATCGTATATTGAGCGCCAGGAGAGTAGGGTCCGCTTGATTGGAGACGAACAATAGGAAACATCTCAATTTCAAGCCAGCGATTGCGGACTTTGAATTTGTATGAACACCCGCACATGGCAATGGCATTGTTGTCGCTCCGGAGCGCTGTGCAAAGCTCCTTGCCCAGCAACCCGCCAACAATAACCCTCCGTGGAAGAATTTTTGGGTTGTAATTTCTGAGAAAAAGTCTCCTAACAAAAGTCGTCGTCGCTGCAAGGCAACATGAACTTGTGCAGCTGGCCCTAAATTTTATATAGCTTTTTCTTGCAGTTACACGAGGCTTGCCTGCCTTGTCTATCTGGTTTCTTTTTTGTCCTTCTTTTCTTTGCGGGGAATTAAATGGACTTTTGCCTCTTTTTTTCCTTTTGGTGGGGGGAAGGGGGGTTTGGGGTAATTCTCTTCAAATTGCTGTCAGATTATAACCCTAACAAAATCGTCTTAAAAAGACTGGCTTGGTCGTTAAGTTGAACAGCAACTGTTTCCACCAGTTTTACCCCCAGCGCGGCAGCTGCCAGAAATTTCCCATTTCTGTCGCACTCTCCATACGTAGCATTTGGAGCGCCTGTTACACCTTCACCTAATAGTCTTTTGTTCTGAAATATTCTGAAACGAGTTGCAATAAGTGCAGACTAGCTACTCAAAAAAATGAAAGAAAAAAGGAAAATGTCGTATTAGGAAGCCCCAAAAGTTGCGTGCCAAAGTCCCAGCATCTTTAAGCTAACCGTTTGCAATGTGACACAATGACCCTTTATGGGTCGCACCCCCCCTGTCATAATTTCCACGACACCTCCTGTTCCTTGAAACTTCAAGCTAAATAGCTCGTCCCTTTCAAGTTCCTTCCAGTTTCTAAAGAACTTGCACGGATTCCGAAGCCCCAACTCCTAACTCTTTACCACTACGTTGGTCCCGTTTTAATCTCCGCTTTTCTAAAGATCACGGAAACTTTTATGTAGTCAAGTACGACAGTCGACACTCCGTACGCTTCATGCTTTGATGCTTCTCAACCTTCTCGCCAGGAGCCGACAAGCGAGCTGTTGGGTGCGTAGCCCAGGCGCCTCCAAAGACCACCTGGAGAGATGTTGATCCGCAACAACACGCTCATTTGCCTATGCAATTAAACCCCGTCCGTCTGCAGGGAGCCCCCCAAACAGCGGACCTATAACTCTTTCCCCGCCTCATTTCTGCTTTTTAGTGAAGAAACTTGTATGGCTTGCTGCTTAGGCTGCTCGTAAAGTGCAGCCAGTAGCGTAAATAGCAAGTTTATTGAAGTTGGGCTGGGGGGGTACCCTTCTACCACCCCCAACCCTCTTGCCGGTAGCTGCTGTCACAGAAAATATCATTAGTTGATACGCTTTATTGCTTCCCATTAAAAGAAAAAGTCGTTTTTGCAACAAACCCCTCCCCGCATGCCATACGTGTGTGGTCTTCACCATTTCTGCCATATTATTATCTCCTCCCCTTAATTTTTTTTTCTTTTTTTTTTCTTTTGCGGAGACGCCTGGGAGAAGCTTGTCGTTCTAGCATGTTCGCCTATTAACCCCTAGAACACACACACACAGACACGCAAAAGTACACATACCAACACGTATGCACCGCACATACCCCCCCAAAACCTCTCTCAAGAGAGTGAATGGATATGTTTGTATTAAGTCAGAGCTTTGGGGGGAGGGTTAAAGGGGAGGGTGAGGCCTTTTCCCTCCAATTTCCCGGAGCTACGATTGAGACATTACCGAAGAGTTTAGGCCCCCACACGGAAATTGCTCTTCATTTGGCATGCAAATGAGGTGCCAAGGGAGTGAGCATGTAACAGCTAAAAGGTGGAACAAGAGCCTCCATCTTTGTCTCCTTTTTTCCACCCCGGTTTACCTCTCTTACCAGACAACCCCCGTGCGTCGATTAAGCTTCTCCTTTAACCCACTTAAAATTCGACACCAAATTAGAAAATCGCTCTTAATTGTTCCGACTTTCTAACCCTTTGGAAGCCTTTAGGAGGTACCTTAACACGCCCCTTAACTACGCTAAACGCTCTGAAAGCATTTAGGGGGGGTTCAAACCCTTCGCTTTCTCCCCCCAAACCCACCCCAATCTTCTACTTATTTAGTTATCCAAGAGCACAACAAGTATGGCGTACTCCTCCTCCCCAACCAAACTCTCTTTTAAAGGGGGCGCGTCGGACGCCAAGCGCGAAAACGCGCTAAGGCTTGTTATTAAGGGAATTGGCATTCACCCGCTTCTTCCTCGGGGGGGTGTACCGTACACTTAACAGGACGCATTACAGTCCCAGGCAGCTATAGTTAGCCCAGTTGTCTCCAAAGTCTGTCATTTAGGGATGGACCCTACCACCTCTAATTGACATCTCGCTCCGGAAACGCGAAGGGAGGAGTATTTCGGTTCTGCAACTGACCTTTCCCATCCTTTTCACCAGCGGGCGCTCGCATTCGACTAAAGTTGGGGAAATGTCGCCCTTAAGGGGGATTTTGTTGGAGGAATCCAAAGATAACCGCTCTTCCGATTCACGAAGGGCGTTTGGGTCGGTATCACGACTGCACTCCCGAAACTTTGGCTGTTAGAAAAGCTTGGGCTCGCAGCGTCTTGGACTCGAAAAAAAAAGACAAAAGCTTCACGCTGGAGGGGCCAGGGGTGAAAAAGTGGTCTGTTGAGTGCCAACTTCACCTGCAAGTCTACCTGTTTTTACCTTGACTTAATTGGGGGACCGCGAACGAGGAGTAGCACGGCAGTCATCAAGGACACGACGAATTAAAGATACGAACCTCAGCTTTTACACACAAAAGGATGTAGCATATTTTCGGCTAGTGGTTTTCATAATGATCACCTCACTGGCCTCCGGTGATAATCACGAGAATTTCAGGAGCTTTTCACTCTATTTTATTCTTTTATTATTTATGAGTCTTAGAAAAGAAACCAGGAGCATGGAGTATAATGGCTATCCATCTTTGCACTCTTACTTTTTTTTAATTCTGAGTGCAAAGTACAATAGCGTGTATATTTTTAACCATATTTTTGTGGAACTTCTTTAAAAGTCATGCAGTGAAAAAAGTTATTAGAGATTAAAAGTTAAACCCCCGAGTTTTTTAAATAAAAGAGTGAAACGATGTTCATTATAACCACTTATAATCTTCTCTTCTATTTTTTTTTCTAGAACGAAATAGATTGTGGCTGCTTATAAACTACGTTTTCTTCCCCATTTTTTTAAAATTAGTGTAGAGTGGGATGTAGCTTTTAGCTATAGTTTATTTATGAATCGGGAGTATATGTTGTAAATGCTTATACAACGTGTCATTCTACTTAAAAAATATGTAAAAATAACTCAACGAAATTGTACTGTGCGCTACCGGATTTTTTCAGAAAATTCATTAATGCAACTCTGTATATTGATAAGTAATTATATTTCTTTCTCGAAAACAGTTAAAAGTACAGATAAAACTTACTTATAATGCCGCCTATTTTTTATTTATTTCTGACGTACGTAGAAATGTAAGGTATCAACATAATTGCTTATAGATTTGTTTTTACTTTTTTTTACAGTTACGAGAAAAAATATCTAAACCATTGTGGTTTAAAGTCCTATGAGGCACAGGTTATAAGCTATTGTAGTCCATTTCTTGATTCTTCCCGTAAAAATAGAATATAATCGCTTACAATACAAAACTTTTCATTACTTTCTAAAAAATAAAATCAGGAAAGTATCTTACAATCACATATGCATTTTTGAATAAAAGATTGTGTAGTTTAGAGTACAATTGCTTGCATATCTTTTCACTTTAAAGAAAAACGAGCGAGTGTAATGACTTTTTGAGTGCGTACACACTAAGAACGGACGAATTAAGTAGAATTAACCGGGGAACAACTGCGAGACACCCTGGGGTTCTCTTTTTTCTTCAGGAATTTTTGGTTTGAAAAGAAAAAGGCAGCGTAGCAAAGGGGGGGGGGAAAGTAACCAAGCATTATCGTTAACTTCGCGAGTAACTCGACTAACAAGAACGCGAACGCAAAGAATATCTTGAGACGCGTGAAAGCTAACGCTTCATCAGGCGTGAGCGGCTTGGGGAGGGAGGGGAGGGATTGTTGCGCTTCCCTTTTGGCTTTTTGGCTTCTGGGGGCCGTGAAGACTTCTAATTGACTCTGCTCAAAATGAGCTTTGGCCCTTGGACCCCATAAGAGCTCGATCTTGTTTGGGGCAACCGGAAAAACAGAACGGTTTTAAGTCTTGGAAAAGGTAAAGAAAAAGTCTTACGCAAGGCTTAAGCCTCGACTTTGTCTTGTCCGCAGGGAGTTTCATACACTGGCCTTTAAGAGAAAAGGTAGGAGACGAGACCTAATCACGTGGTAAACTCGTATATTTCCTTGGGTAATCACCCAAGCCGCCAAGTTTTCAAGTTGCAACAATGACCATTGGCCCCTTAAATGCTTAGCTTCCCCGTTTCCTCCATAGAATTGTCTTGCGTTGTACTGTACCTTCCCCAATTGAGGTCATTAGTGTCGAGCATAGGCGTATCTTTTCGTCTTCCTTCTCCGCCTTCTCAGGTCTGCCTACTTTTTTTTCTATCCTTTTAATTGATCTGCGTCACATGCGTGCTACGGCGTACTCGTGTAATACTAGCTGCAGTCACACGACACAAGGGGAAGAAATTCCATGTTTGCATGTGGGGTACGTATATAGTCATTCTTCGTCTTCATATTTTACCGTGCCCAATTTAGTTCCGAAAATAAGACAAATCTACGTAGAACTTTGAACTCGACAGAGCCAAAATAGTTTCGAGAACTCACTCTAATTTCGAAGTAAATGGGACTGAACATCAAAGTTAGAAGTGCTTTTCCTATTTTTGTTAATCCAATCCCACTAACAAATCTCGACAGCCAGTTACAACCCGTTAACTTCAGACCAAGTTGTCGCATGTCTTCTAAAACGGGTACAATGGGTTAACGATCCGGTAATTGTTCGTCCTCGATTTTTATGAACCGTATTGTATTGCTTTCCCGCCAGACATAAAATATGGAACTCTGCAAAAAAAAAAAAACTACGAAGCAAGAGTTAGTATAACACGGCACTTAGGGAACAATAAATGTTCAGCTAGCCCACGCAGTTCGTCGCACCGCTGCTCAACTTTCATTGTTGGGTAATTGCTAGCGGTGCTATTTGTGCTATGGTGTTCCTTAGCTCACAAGAAAACGTTAGGTCGTCGAGCGCACAAGTCGCCCCGGCGGACAGGTCTCGACCGGGGAGGGAAAAAAAGGTTCTCCCGTCGAGCGTACCAGTCGGGGTAAGTGAAGACAGGTCTAGACCGGTGGCACTTGGACTGGAGCGCACAGCAAGTCGAACGTTTTTTGCCCCGCTTCACCAGCGCTACTCCTCTGTCCATCCTTACGCGGGGTCTCGACCCAGCAACAAAAAATTTCTCCCGGCGATCCGAGTACTAAAAACAGGACCTAGGCCGGTGAACACTCGGGATTTGTGCGCTTTGCTAAAGGCCGAAAGTTTTTGCTTCGCTTAGCAATTCAAGTCCACAGTTGACACTCACGCTGTGCCGTGTCTATGCAATTTTAAACGTCTCCTGGCATAACAGTTCTTAATGGGAGTAATTCATTTATAACTTAACCTTGCGTAGGAGGCTTCTCGGAACAGATCCTCTTCATTTAAGGTCTTTTTTCTATTCTATTTGTTTTTCAGATGGCCCATTTTCCCTGTTCATATTTAATAAGTTTTTAGCCGCAAAATGGCGCCATATACTGCATATATTGTATATTCTGACGGATGTTTTCTCCCTGGCACCTCTAAAAAGACTCCTGGAAAATAACAACCCCCAGGGCCATTTCACCCCTGTATAAAGCCTCTCCTTTCTTATCTTTTTTTACAAGCAAAGAACATTCACTTGCAGCTGGTGACCACTAAGGTGAACCGCAAGACGCTCGATTTTTTTTCCTGGGTAAAAAATAGGAAAGTACCGAGAGCGATATTTCCCTCGTCATAGTTTCTCTGCCCGTAAAAAAAACGATGGAGTCTTAAAGGAAGCGAATTACCAGAGGTTATTTGACCCGGCTAGGAGGGTTTTGATTACCTGTTGTAACAGAAGCTGTCGCGCCGTTGCCAATACATGGGCGGGAGCGATATCCATACCACTTGCTGTGGTCAGATTTTTAATTAGAAAACCAAATATTCCCCAAACAAGTTAGGCTTCTTTACGAAAAGCTTATTTTCCACTTTTTAATGTGAACTTTTTTCTATTTTAAAGATTTTTCTAATTTTTTGAGTATATTTTATAGTTTTTAATTTAATTTTCTACAAAACTAACATGATACTTAACAAACACCTTGTTGTCTCCTCTGTCCCCCCCCTTCCTTTGTTCTTGGTCCCGCGTTAAAGGCCATTTGAAATCATTACCTTTAACAATGTTGTAAATGAAATGTCTGTAATTAGCGACACGAATATAAAACACCGGTAAAAGGCGAAAGCCTACGTTGGTCTTGGAAGAAAATGGAATTCTGTTTTTGAATTATGCTTTCTCTTGTAATTACTTTGTAGCATTTGTTGTTTATTAAGAGATTTTTGTTTAATGTCTTAGTTCATTTTTCCATTGTTTTTCCATCTCATTTAGAATTTTTACATTTTATCTTACACCTTTTTATTTTTACGGCTTTAGTTTTATGTTTATCTTTTATAATTTTATGCACTCATCTTTTCTATTTTATGCACTTATTTATATAATTTTGTTTTATTTTATATAATTTTATGTATTTATTTTATATAGTTTAATGTATCTATCTTCTATTATTTTATGTATTTATTTTTAAATTTTTTATTGTACTTGTGTCTATTCTTAACTTTCCTTTGCACGTCTATGCGAGATCAGAGTGTACGGAGCAGAAACTTATCCCCAGCTTCCCTCTCTCGGACAACTTTATCCTGCATCCCGTCCTATCAATATGCACAGTGTACATGAGATCCCCCGGCGTTCCCATTAGTGCACGTTAGCGTTAGCGCGTAGTCTGGTCAAGCAGAGGGGATACCACTCGATCGGCGCCCAGTAGCGCACCGTCTCTCGAATTAGCCGAGCGAAGGTGGTCTTTTGCAACCTACACCAAGAAACTCCTTTTAATTTCTCCGATATCGACCTAATCTGACGCCCACCTTTTTTGCGTAACTATGCAGGGGGATTTTAGTACACTTTTCCCGCCAGTCTTGCTTAATCTGGTTCCTAAAAGACAAGTCTGCAAGTTCACTCAACTTTCTTCTTCTTTTTTTTCCTCGCGGGGCGAGTGCAAAGTAAGGAAGAGGGACAAGACGAAAAAAAGAAAAAAACGCGGCTGCTATTCAATAAAATCTAGATTAAATTAAAAGTTGGGGACCCTTTTAGTTGCAGAATCCGGTTGGGAGGGGAGCGAGGGGGTTTATGTGTCCCAACTCATTTCCTATACCCTTCGGGCGTAGCAAAAAGTTTCTCAGTCACGACCAATTTCACAAGGCTGCGCTAGAACATTTGTCACCTTAAGAAACTCGTACCCGTGATAAAAACGGATCACTTGGCAAAGGCATGCTGTACGACTACCTTCCACCTGTCTCCCATTTTTACGTCCTTTTGTCGTCTTGGGCTCGTGAAGACTCGATGAGTTTCACCACTTCCAGGCTCCAAAATCCTCTTCACGGGCCCTCTTCACCACCCTCTTCAGTATTAAGAATATTTCAGGGGCTAAGAATACCTTAAAGGCCTGCCTTATCATGTTCTTACCCCCAACCCTTCTCTATAGGGGGGCACGCTCTTTCTAGAGCTTCCTTACAGCTCTTGTCTTACAGAGCATTAGATAGTATTATATCAATTGTTATGTCACGACCTTCTCACCTGTTACTGGCGACCATTCAGCAAGGCATTATCACCATTTCCTGGAAAAATATGCTTGGTTTATGTCTTCCCTCCTGTACCCCCACCCCTTTTCTTTTCTTTTTCATTAAATCTCATTATACAAACCAATTGTTGGTTCTCCACCAGCTTATCAACGTCCCAGCAGTAAGTTCATTGCTTATATTTTCTTTTGTGTCATTGATAGGAATAACAAAAAGGGGAAAATTCCGGACCGCACAAAAGGATTGGCTTGTCACGTGCTAGCAGATGCTCTCGCCGTTCACTTGGTGAGTAGGAGAAAAACCATGTCAATTGGCTTTGCTATTCCCTGGAGAAGCTGGCTTGTATCGAACGAATTTTCGTGCGTCTTTATATTCTCTTCATTTTCCCGCCTTTTTTAAAAAATGCCTACCCTTCCACACACAAAAAATAATTAAAAAACTGCTAAAAAAACAACGAAAGTATCCCTAAAGATTAGACAGGAACGTATATTTGGTACCAAAGGGGATCTTTTATTCCCGACAGCGCCTTTCATGCCTGCGATAAATAAATCTCCACGTTGCCAAGTTTCTGGGAAATCTGAAATCTGGGTATTTTCGCATTTAATTGTAAGCAACTTTTAAGGGGCTGGCATAAAAAGGAGTAAGAGAGAGAGAGAGAAAGGGAGAGCGAGAGAAAAATAAGCAACCTTTACAGTAGCTGTGTATAACTCATGGTCTCGACTGCGAAGAAATTCTTGTTGTCTTTGTTAAGATCATTTTTGTTTTTTTTCTTCCTTCCTAGTTTGTTAAGCATTTATAAGCCGAGTAAAAAATGTAAAGAACGGAAAAGATCCCCCAACAAACTTAGAAAAGCTATACGTTTTTCCGTTTCGAATTGGTACAACTGCCCCTCCCTACCTACCCCCTCCCGGACTAGGCTAAAAGGCATTGTGAAGCCTTGGAGCTGAACGTTGGAAAAGACGAAGAAACGACGCTGAAACAAATGCGCTCATTAGCTGACCCAGAGCGGAATTTTCATTTCCTTGCTAGTCTTCCCCCCCCCCACTCCAACGTAAACAGAAAAAAAAGGTCGCCAAGACCTTTGGGTAGGGGCTAATAGCCAGACTTGTCCCTAGAGAGTACTACTTATAGGAATAACAATACATTTTAGAACAGTGAACCTGCAAACGTTGCTACTGAAAAGACAAAAGAAAAAAACAAGCAACAAGAATCATTTAAGAAAAGAAATAAAATGAATTTCAACGCTACTGCTGCTGGCCCCCGGAAGCTGTAACAAACATTTTTCTCTCCCCCACGCTATTTTTAATGAGGGAAGACAATAAATTTGAGTGACTCGGTAACTTTTCCGGAGTTCTTTCAAGAAAAAAAAGTATTATGCACTTTAAAACGAAACGGCTTGAAGCGATTAAGAGTTTTTTTACGGCGAATTTATCTGTCCAGTCTAGCAGAAAAAGGGGAGGGGGGGGTGAAGGAGTTGCTTACTTTTTAATGGGAAAAGCAAGAACGAATATAAAAAGAGCAATGTTAAGAAACGTTATTACAATTTTCTACACCTCCGCGAGTCGCATCCTCATCTTCCGGCAATATCATGCCAGTGCCGTAACTTTCAATTTCATCTTTTGGACGGACTACGACGCTCTTGTGGATATGTATGAGGAGAACTGGCGCCCGTGCATATCGTGGCATCTTTACGACTCCACACTTTTATGTTTCATTTTTGCTAACCCCCCGCCCCCCATCAAAACCCCGTATGCTCCCACACAGCGTCCTCATGCGCTGGTAACGGCCTAATACGAGCTATAGAGTACCCATAAAGGTTAAAGATATTGAATAAGACCTTACATTTCCAAACGCGCTCAAAAATTAGTTATATATATATATATATATATATTTAACTTATAATTCTTTCGAGATTGATCCTCTGATAGGGAAGAGAAATTAGGCGAGGTTAGATTGGCTGGGAAAGGGTCAACGACGCCATAGCTCGCATATATAGACATACATCCACACTTGCCAAGCAACTTTGTAAATTGCATTTCTCTCATAAAAGCGGATGGGAAGCTTGTCTGGCCCCAAGTTGGGCAGCATACATACGTGTCTAACAAGTTCTTAAGACTCGGGGAAACTTAACGCGTAAACGGGTTCAACTTGCGAGCTGGAATTGCAAACGCAAAAGAGGGGAGGAGGGGATTCAAAGTGCCAGGTTATTGTGCACCCCCGGAACGTCTCGCGATGCAAATGCTGTAATGCTAACCTGTAGCGCCACAGTGGGGGAAAGTGAGCTCTTGCGGAGTACTCAACTCGAATAGTGCTTGTACGTGTACTTCTGTGGATAGATGTACTGGTCTATAATTTCGTGTACGTAGCTACTAGTTTGTACGCTGCGTAGTACAAATCTCTACTCGAGCAGACGTACAGTACGTTTGGGCCCTAATGTCGTAATACTCGCCTCACTGCTCCCTGTTCTTTGCTCCTCCCCTCCCAGCTCCACTTGTTTCAAATCCCTAAACCGTTTCTTTGACCACTGGACGGTCAAAAGCGATAGATAGGTACGTCATCGGCCATAAGACGTCTTCATCAAGAACAATGGTCTGTGATCCTGGACGCTAAGCGGATTCCATTCTTCTCTTTAATTGTATTTGCTCTTCTCGTGAACAGTTGTCTTCTTTCTTTTCCTTTTGCTCTGAAAAAAAATATCGAATAATGCGATGCTTGTTAGAGAAGCACATTCCTGACTTTCCCCGTGGCGTTTTATATCGTTTTTCAAACAAAAGCGCACTGTTCCGTAAAGTGAGAAAAAATTGCTTAGATTCTTGTGCCCTTGCACAAAGCTAATGAGGTGCAGGGAAAGGAACTTTGATTGCCAACATTTTCTATTGCCCTCCCCCCCCCCCTCCAAAAAAAAGTAAGAATTCGCCAGACAACTGTTGGAAATATGAAGATTGCCAAGATCAAAAAGTTCTTCGCTACACTGACTTGTACGCTTTTTCGCTTCTTTTATTGATAAGCCAAAGTCTTTTGCCATGTTGGGGAGAATTCGTGTAACACGTCTGATATTTCTGTGCAGTTCTTTTTTTTTCGCGTGCCGCGGAATTCACGGTTACAGCATGAGAAGGAATTGAACCCGCTGAACGTCGTTGTAGCTTTAAAATGGCTTGAACACAAGCTGCTCTAAATGTCCCCGACTGAAAACCGATACACTTGCTACGAAAACATACACACGCACACTTTTATTTTATTTTCGTATGTTACCCAGGATGTTGAAATGATCCTCCACGAGCTTTCAGATACACATTGACACGTGGTGTCTTATGGAGTAAAAAAGGGACTCCGATAACCGAAACTTTTGTTCGTATTATTTCATTTCTCACAATTCTTATACCAAAGAATCACAAGCACGATCTCTTGATGTCCCACACGACAATGTCTCAAACGAATTTTTACCTTTCCAAAGTTCTACGAAGCGGAAATAAATAAATGCTTTGAAAACTAAGCAGAGTTCCGTACACGCAACCATCCCGCCTTATAGCTACGTTCAGACCAAGCGTGCTGTAAGATAAGGCAATAATGAATTTCCTTGCCCTGGAGGAAAAGAAGTTTGAGAAAGTAATAATGAATTCAACCCCACGACGGAAACATAAGAGACGTAAATGTTCTTAAGGAGCTTTCCGAACGTTTTTGGAACGAGGTCAGCGGTTTTTGTAACGAACTCAACAAGTAATAACGAATTTCCCTGACAAAATGAAGCTTCATACGTCACTCTTTCGACCGAAATCCCTGATCCACAAACCCTCTCTTACCCGATACAAGCTCTTCGCCCGATACCACTCCCACTCTGTACAAAACTTCCTCTTTTGTTTCGCTTCCCCTGCCCGATCTTTGTCCAAACGTGAATATTCGTAACCACTGGTTGTATCGACTTGGGAAAGGAACTATTCTACGTCAACTTGCTTGTATTTTATGTAAGTGCACGAGAACTTCCGTTTCTTCATGCACTGTCATTATTATTAACCTTAATTGTGTCTTCCCTTGTTTGCAAACTTTTTACGATTTTAAGAAAAAAATAATAATACTTATATATTACACATAGAGTCAATGTGGAAAACTTCCCCGAAAACTCTCCCTCTGTCACATGCTTGCGAAAGGCAAAAACTCCGCGAACACTAATTAGTTCCTACAGTTGTAAACGTCCTTAAAATTTCGCTGTACTGGCTTCACTTGACTAATGCCTGAGTTATGCTTAGCAACGGGAACAATAAGGAAGAGCGCTTAGTACAAAGCACCGAAAATCTCAACTTCCCGAAAGACTGAGCTTGGTACACTCTTTATTGAAAGAGGGAAGCTGAAGGGGGAGGGAAAGTCGAGCTTCCATTTTCCAACCCAACCCACGTTTCCAACTTGGGCCTTCCGTTTCCTTAACTCTATCGCTTCCACTCTACAAACTAGAGCCCCACCATCACCCCACCTATCCAAACTTGAAACCCGAAATCTGAGCTTTCAATTCGAATTTCGTCCCAGGCCCAAGGTATCACCCTCCTCGGACGAAACTTTCAAGTGGAAACTTCGACCAAACCTCCCAACTTTATTTCTATCCCCGACTCTTCGAGTGTCACGCTTGACCTGATGAGAACATTCAACAATCCCTAACTTAAAATACTCCTTTTCTTAATCTCTTTCCCTGTTTGCCCTCGTGCCGAGCCCACGTTCGTCCGAAACAATTCCTCTCCACTCCCAAATACCCCCCCTAACCCTCCCCCGCCTTGGACTTCAGGTTTCGCCGGCAAATAATTAATCTTAAAATGGAAAAGTTACTTTGCGACAATTCAGTAGAATCTCGCTACAACGAACCATCGACTATTGCATGAGGAAATTAACAGGTCCCAAGCTATACTTCCTCGCAGGGAACATTCAGATATAACAAATTTCGGATATACCAAACACTTCTTCTGTCCGCTATAATTTTTTTTTACAACGAAATTTTACTATATTAGAAATTAATAAAAAAATGTAACCGAAAAATATACTTGTGGTTAAAATGTAGAAAACTCTTCAAGTGATATCGACGAAAATTTAAATTTCTTTTAATTCAATGCAAAAATAGAAAGCTTCTATCAAATGTTCAAGCCTGACACAACAGTGATTTTCTTGGGAAAGTTTAAAAATTCCCTCCAGAATACAAAATTTAACGAAACACATTTGGAAAAAATCTCAACGACACTTTCAGCAGATTACCAACCCTTACATTACTGTCACGAGAGTTCAGTACTGTAATGAATATTTATCGCCCAAGCGCCTACACCGCTCCTCACATAATTCACCCATAGAAGGCCTGTATGGGAGCGGGGACTTAAAAACGCTGTGGAAAAACGTGTCTCCGCTGCTGGGCAGGCCAACCATTACCGTACAAGTGCACACGCTGGGATTTGGCACAGCAATCCGGGGACTTTCCATTATTTCACTACCAGCATGCGTCACACATTGTTTCCGAAGAGGGGGGGGGGCGACTCAGCAAGCCCCTTAACTACCGTCTTAACATGTAACTCGCTATTAAAGGCGTCCCTTCGCCAAAGTCAAATGTCAATTGTTTAAGAACAACTCCGGCGATGGGTGTAAGGATGTCGCCCCCCTCCCCCACCAGCCCCGATCCGGCGGTTTTTGGCCTTTTTGCTGTAAAACAAAACCCCCATAGAGAAGTTAACGAGTTCCGCACGAGATTTTCCCCCGGCCCCCAGCGCACAAGGTCGCATCTGGTCCGTTCTTCCTTCCTTCCGGTCATACATTAAACACAACAATATTTAACCTTCCGCACCATTCCACGACCCCCTACCGAACCATCCCTGTCTGGACGTTTCGGTGATCAGAACGACGCAGATCTAGCCAAGAGTATGTTCTAAGGGGTATATGGGGGGTTAGGGGGTCAAAATAATGGAGAAGACTCAAAAACTCCGTGGGTCGTTAGAAGTTTCCTTGCGATGTTCCCAAGTAATCTTTAGGGTTAGGTTAACCCTCCCCAAGCCTTGAAGCAGTCCACCTCGTGTGAGGCGGCCCGTTTCACTGTCGATTGTTAACGACGATCCCCGATGCTCGGTGCCATTGGCCCCCGGTGCACACATGGGAGTCGTAATCTATAATAACGACCTGACTTGGTCACAATGCTTTTCGGTACGGGGAGGAAAAAGCTCGAGCTACATTGCACACGACTCGCGAGCCAGTCGAGCCTGTGAAGACTCCCCAACTTCTTCAAGCACATTCTTCACCTTGTTATCAAGGACATAAGAAATGATCAACCTCCGCGCTTGCCCCCCCCCATGCCATACGTTACCCTCCCCAATGTACCAAATTTCATGGCTCGGTTGACACACATCCCGGGCCGCAATCATCTACATCCATCAAAGTTTCAAGCTACATTAGTCATTCTGGGCAACTTTTCTGGATCATCGGACCATTACAAAGTCAACCTGCCCCCTCCACCACTACCACCACCACCAATTGACCCCCAAGCTCTTCCATAAGAAAAGAGAGCGCGGTTCGTCGGAGTTCGCAATGTAAAGGCCCTGCTTAATTTTTCATTGTTACACGCGCGAGTTTACCTCAAAAGGGCACACGGCATCGTTATCGTCTTTCTCTCGTTCGGTTAGCAGCGCACCGCACTTGCCTTCGCTAGAAACAAAGCAATAAAAAAAATGTCGAAAAGAAACGAGAAGCCCCCAATCAATATGGCGTCAACTTTAGTTTCTCTGTTCAGCCTGGGATTGTAGTGTGTACCCCCACCCACCTCCCGCACGTACTTCACCCCACACGTGGGGACATATCCGTACACGATTTTGTTATCAAGGCAGGACTGAAAAATAAACTAGGGACTTTCAATTTTTCAACGCTTGCGAGCATTTGAATTCTTGGCCCAATCAGTTACCGGGCCAAAGCACGAACATGAAAGCTTTCAAACAAAGTATTCTTTTTTGTGTGTGTGTCGTTGTGTTGCTTGGAATGTGTCGAAAATGCGATTGTCATTTCAGGGAGCTCCTTTTCGGCTTCCTGGTTGTCGGGGCTCTTTTACGAGGCAGGAGAAACAAAAAAAGAAATTATAGAGCTACAGGCCTTGTGTGTGTGTGTGAGTATCGGGAGTTTTCTGCCAAGCTTTTACACCGCCAACGCTCGTTCATTGAACACTCCGCGGCGGAATATCCCCTCCTAAAGCCCTGCAGGTTTTTGCGTTCAGTTCCGGTGCTATTATTGTCAATGCTTCTTGCCTTGACACCTAAACCGGCTTTCCTCACGAGATATGCCGAAACGCACAGAGCACACACCAAAAAAGAAACGTTGCTGAAAACCATTGACCGCGTCCTTCAACCAAGACCAACCAAGTTTTCATGATGGTCTCGAATTGTACCACTTTATTACACCAAATTCGACTATTCAGCGCTCGATCACGTTAATTGGCGTGTAGAGCGTGACGTAACATGACTTTTAGCTTGCTGTCCAGACCCAAAATTAGCTCGCTTCGCTTTACGCGGATTGAACCTTATATTCTCCCCGTATAGCAAGCCGTACAAACCGAAGGCGCAGTTATGCCTTCCTGTATTGGTACTGCACTGGGTATTTGTGCTTTACTGCAGTACTGCACGTACTGTAAACCTGTAGTACATGTTGTAAGAAAGCCTTAAAGTGAACGCACAGCGGTTACTCACACTACGTGACACTTACGTAACAACGAAAATTCCCATCATGGGGTGGAAGCGTAAACTTTCATTGTTGCACAAAAACGGCACAACGGGGCATTTAGCTGTCCTGGAGTACATGACTTTGTGTCCAACAATGAAAGTTTGTCTCACGAAAGTTGGATGGCTTCGGCGGATAGTCTTCTGTCACGTAAGTGCCGTGGCTCAGGTTTTTAGCACTCGTGGCTCGGGTTTTCCTAGCGCGCTTTGTCTTTCGCCACTGTGTCCGACAGCGACTTGGCCTCATCAAGCAAATTAGGGTTTGGGGGATGAGGTGGTTAGACTATTGCATTATATGCTCGCTAGATCACGCATGGCCGTGAAAAGCAAGCCTCTTGACGTCCCTTTTCAGCATCTCGGGTCCCTCAACTTCCAAACTTCAGGCTTCCGTGTTTCACCTATTCACTATTCAAGCGTTAAAATGGTTGCTAGTAAAAGCAAGCAAGCAACTGAAATCGACCCAAGCATGTTAACACACAAAAAAAGGCCGTAACGATGAGAAAAGCGAAGAGAAGAGAGGGAAAAAAAAGCCTCAAACATCGATCGTCATGTAATATTCACGAGCGAGATGTTAGAAGCTTGTGGGGGCCATAACCCGTTACAAGCTTTTGTCATTTTTTTCCGAATCCACCAAAAAATGAAAGAAAAAATAGAAACCGATAAAAGGAACTGAAAGGATGGAGGTAGAAAATGGATTCACTAACCCACCAACTTCCGTTTTTACAAGCCTGCAATCAAACTAGCCCTGTTCTATGCGCTATAAAGCTATTTTAAACGAATGGACGCCACGATTTCCCCGCCCTAAGTTTGAATTAGGTCTGACATCAATTTCCATACAACGTGTACCAGAAATTATTGGACAAGCTAATTGTACCTCCCTTAAGCCCCAATATGTTTCTCACACCTTCTAAATGCCCCTTATCAGAACAATACTCCTAAAACGAACACAAATAACAATACGTGATGACTAAAATAAGAACAAATGGAAAACAATACAGCGGCAATAAAAAAATAAAGCAAGACGATAATTTGTCGCTTTTGCGACATTGTTCGTTAAAATAATCTGTAGCAATAATAAAAATGGAAAAATTTCGAAGGCAAGAACAATCATAGAAACACTGTGTATATTTTGTTTCAAGTATTTTGCTCTCAAAGAAAATAAAAGTAATATTAAAGGTTAAGTAAATAACAGTAATAATAAATGCAATTAAATATGTCCAAAATACGACGAAGACTTCTTGAATAATAATACAGGAAAAAAATGGGAGAATTTGAAAAAAATAGATCAAATAAAATGTAGACACACAAAAACTTCTGCCAGTACTGGCCCCTATTTTTTCTTTTTCTACGACACAGTCATATGCCCATGAAATACCTTTCAAAAATACTACTAAACGTAGTAACCGTGAATATCGAAGGTACATAAAAATTCTCAGTGTCTACAATATGTTGATATCCCCTTGAAAGACTTTCCAAAAATATTACAAAACATAGTGACCATGACTATGATAATGGCATAAAAATTGACAATGCATTTGAAAGAAAAAGAACGAAAAAAGGTTATTGGCAGGCTTGTTAGGCCGTCTTTCAATGTCTGCGATATTGCCTCAAAACGTAGGAATAAAAGGGAGCGCTAACTCAGAGCGAGAGAGGGAAACACGTGGAGCGACGTACCTACTATGCTTGCCATACATAAAGGATTGATTTTTCATCGTTTGAACGATTGGGGAGTGGAGGGTGTAGTAACAATGTCCAATTCGGGTATGTGTTGTATCCCTTGTCTGCCTCGTCAGCTCACGCATTGTTATCCCGAACCCATGGGCGTCCAGCAGGTTTCACCCAACAATAAGACCTCATCTCGTCACAATTACGGGAAAGAAAAGCTCTTTTTTTTTGGTATGTGTATTGGTGAGGGTTCTGACAGGCATACCTATTTTTTCCCTTCCCTATTTCGGGTCTTATTTTCCTCCCTCCCACCAGCTTTTTGACTGTTTGTCATTCGTCATTTGCTTTTCCAATTACCTCTAATCTCATTCACTCGGGGAAAGCGTATAACCCCAGACATGTGACATGTTATGCGCCTCCTCCACAACAACTTCCCCCCCTCTCACCCCCTCTCTTTGCCTTCAAGTTGTCTTCATCTGGTGCTTCTTCTTCATCGACATCCCCCCCTATCCCTCCTTTCCACGGTTTCTCGTCTAATTACAACTAGGGGTAACCCACCCAAGAGCATCTAACCGAGTCCCGCAAGGAGATAAATGAACCACATGTGCCGCATAGCATCATTAAGCTCTTTACCCCCTTCTCGTACACAAGATCCACGCACTCACCCATGCGGTTGCCTCAAAACTCGGGAAAACTATCTCACCCCACCCCACCCCAAACTACCCAACACAAACTCCTATCCATCTATATATTTTTTCCTAAACCCTTTTTCGCAAAATGTGGCTCTTCTCGAGGACCTCTCTCCCTGAAAATCCACAATTTTATTATTATTATTTTTTTTAAAAAAATCCTCCCTTCACCCTCCATGCCTTTCCAGGTGCACCTTACGGGTTCTGTCAGGGAGCAGGTTTGATTACGCACGCATTAGTTTTAACTTTAGCCGGCCCTTAGTCGATGCCGTTTTTGGCATGTGTGCTGCAAGGGACACCCAAGACTCCTCGCGGCCGCTTCCGCCGGCCAACATCGCAGAAACGTCACCGCCTTTTCTGTTTCTTACCCTTCCCTTCCCCCTTCCTGACGCTCAAACGTCGCCCCCCGAAACCGAAAAGAATCAGTTCTAAAATTAGGCAGACAGACTTTTGCGCGACGTTGACTGTCTTTTTTCGTGTCGGGGTGTCCCAAGAGTGGGAGGAGTCTCCTTGTCGGGTTAGGGGACGTTGGGGGAGGTTAAAAGCCTCATGGTATGCATGTGTGGGACCCCAAAAACGCTTTTCGAAGGTTGCAAGGGGGGAAAATCTTCCTCAACACTGTCGTTCTTGGTCCACATGCTCCCTTCCAACACATTTTGCACCGCCCTGCTCCTTCTACCTCCATTTCCTCCCGCTTCCTCCCTAGGACTTGGGTAGTACAGTACTCTCGCTGTGTATGTGTGTGTGTGTCCGCCGTCCATCCTCCCCAGTCCATGCTTAGTGTATGTGGGGATGCTGCTCCTCCTGGCTTGCTGTTTCTCGGCGAGCACTTGAGACTTTGGCCTGGCCAAGATTTAGCTCCGAGCCTCAGTTCCAGCGGAGCTGTGGTCTCATTCAAGTCGCGCCGTGGCCTGGCTGTTCCCTTTCCTTACCGTAAATTGCCTATTCAGGAGTGTGTCGTGCAAAATTTAGCCGTTTCCCTTAACACGACCACGCGGCTCCCTTTTTCACGTTGCCCTGGGACGGTCACGTAAACTCCCTTGGATTTCTGCGGTGACTGTGTTACAAGTTTTCAAGTTTCGGGGGCGGCGAGCAAAAAAGTTGTGGAAGTGTTTTACCAAAATAAATTTCAAGTTTTTGTGGCTTTGGAGCCAATTGCAGCAATGATTCCAACGAGCTGGGCACGCTAAGTTGAAAAAAAAACGCCGCAAAGGAGCTACATTTCTACCTCGAAAGAAATCCAGGTATAAAAAGGTCGCATTTCTGCCTGGCGGTGACGTCACGACCAGGCCATGTGTGTCTTGTGTGCGGGACACCGATGAGCATAGCATTGCATGTTTCGTGTAATATCAGTTACAATTCTTCTTCATTATTCAGAAAGCTTTCGAAACGAAGGACTAAACAATGAGAACGAACTTTTCCGGTCGCTGGCGACGCATTTTGTCGGGCCCTGTTCCGAGGATTAATTGTCTGCTTAATTTCGTACCCCGGCTTATCATAATATCACATAAAAATAAGAGAAAAGAATACAGACACAAACTGCGAGCTTTGATTCATAATGAAATCGATTTTCCCATTTTTTTAGTTTCTTTTTTTAAGGGAAAAGAATATGAAGCTCTTCACAGTTTTACATTAGGAATTAATGCTCACAGTAATGCAAGCGTTTTCGAGGGCTCTTTTAGCCCCTTGTCATGCATCATTGTTACTTTTGCTTACTCCCTGTTGCCACCCTCCTCTTTATGCACAATAACAACGTTCGACACTCCAATTCACGTTACCTGAGAGCATCCTCCTCGCCTCCCACCACCACCCCGAAACGGGTGAAGTTTTACCTCTTCTCACTCGGTGCAATCTCCCTCTTGGTTCGTTATTTATTGTTACGGAAGCTCGACAAATAACTAATGGGACTAGAGTCGGGAACTTTAGACGCCGGGGCACAATTAAATTTAACAGACCCCCCCTTTTTCCTCCCCATCGCCCCCTACCCTCCCACCCCCTGTCGTCTTGTGTCTCTGCTTGTGTGCTCCAACTCGGGGTCTTGGGTTCGTCCAAACTTGTTGGATATGGGGCAATACTTGGGCATACCCCCGGACGAGAGGGAGAGCCTGAGCGAACCCCATAAATCGTTGAAACGTGGAGAAGAGTTGCGCCCAGCAGCAAAAACTCTTCTTCCTCAAGTGGGGAGAAGAGATTCAGGGAATATAAAGTACAGATTTACGCGCAGAAACGCTGGTTTCTAATTACAAGTTTCGGTTTACCCCCCTTCACCCTTCTTCAAGCTCTGGTTTCACACACAGACAACAATTGAACGCAGTTACCAACTTGAAGCTGCCAGCTTCTAAATCCGAGGCCCTTTTTTGGGGCCTCCCTTTCGTATTTCAGGTTTGTTCAGATTAAACGGTCGCTTCTTGCCTTTCCTCGCCCAGTAAATTAGGCCTGTTTATAGCATCGAAGGGTGTCTTTTTTGGGGGGTTGCAAAACCTAACGGGTGTGCTCCTTAACACGTAAATATTTGTTACTGGGCTACACACAAGGCACTGGGAAGGTAAGCAGCTGTGATTTGTCTCATAATCTGGATTTTTTACTTTATTTTTTTTATTCTTCCCCTTTTTTACTTTAGTTTTTTTATCTAGGGAGGGGAGAAGGTACACGCTACCGCGAAAAACAAGTTCTTTCAGAGGAAAAGATTTGTTAAGAACCTTGTTTGGTAGAGAGGGAAGCAATGTTTAATTTTTCACCTTTGCGATGGGGGGAAAAAAGCTTTTGGACCGGAGAGTTAGTGAAATATTCATCAATAACGCGCATTGGGGTTATTGTAGCATTCCTTTGGCGTTAGGGAGAAAAAAGCCAAGGGCTTAGATGAGCGAAAAAAAAAGAAAGGGCCGAATGAGGAAGAGCAGTAAAGAGCTTCCAAGCGAATGAAAGTACTCAATTGTTGCGAACGGAAGTGATGCCATCAAGTACCATAATGCAACAAGACTGTTAACTCACGCAGCCTCTTGTATGTGTGTCGTTCTTTCTCTGTCTTGTCGCCCGCCGTTTTGCAATTGGGCGCAACGGAGAATTCGGGGCAAAAATGCGGTACATGTCGCAACGAGCGTCGCGACGCGACGCGGACGACGCGTTTTTTTCCCCCTTGAACTGAAAAACTTGTTTTCTTGGGAATTTTTTCTTCCTTTTTTTAAAAAAAAAATCGGTGTGTATATATATGCAAGACAAGGATGAGACATACAGACTCGGATTCTTTTTTACGCGCCCGACACACTGCGGAAGCGTCTATTTTAAACTGACTAGACTTCTAGGCTCATTGGCGGCTATGACGTCCGCGGAACAGGCCTCCCCCTTCCACCCGCCCCCAAGAAAAAAAAGGCACATACACACGCACACAGACGCATACATACGTAGACCATCGTTTTGGGCCACGCCAGACTTTTTTTTCTTTTTTCCGCCCTTCATTTCCGAATACCAGCCAGAGTTATGCTACAGAGAAATTCCGTTCACCGAAAAACCAGGTGATCTCCGTCAGGGACGATTCACGCCGTTCGGCGGAGCAAGAACAAAGTTTTTTTTTATTCTTCTCTTGGCGGAATCTCTTCCGCGTAACGAGCATTCTCGACTCCTTAAATAAATTAACTCCCACTAGCAGGCCCACTACTGACTCATTCTCCCTTGTTTATGAGGAATTCCTGGGAGGGAGAACAGCTATTCACTCAGATCGACAGATAAAATTGGCCTGGCGGGAGAATAATTGTGCTCTTTTGGGCTCCAATTTAACACAGGGTTGTGTCTGGTGCGCGGAAGTGATGGATTCCGCGTACGGGATGGTAGGATGGGTAGGGTTACATATAAGCTCTTGAATGAATGGGGGTTAGTTACACGGTTTACTTCGTTTGAGCGATGTGGAAAATGAGGAGAAATTCTTTGGGAGTTATTTTACTGTTATAAACTATAAACGTCTGTACAAAATGATCCCGTGAAAAATTTTTTATGAAATTGCTGTGAGCAACAGGATTCATTGTTTTATTGAGTGGCACGCGTTTGAAGGGCAGCGCAATTCATTGTTACCTCTATTCAAAAGTCTGTGTAACCTTAAAGGTTTCTTGACACAAACTATTGGACATAGCATGCACTTCTGGGAGTTGTTATGTAACACAAATAATAAGACTAACGCTACAAAATGGGAATTGTCTCCTTTTTCACCGGAAACTGGGACTATGTCAGAATTCCTAATTGTAAAGATTTTTACAAACAATATCCGAAATATCTGGCATTATAAGTAAAACTAAGGCGATTTCCATGATTCGTTCTCTGTAGTGTGCTAGTTGTATACATACGGGAAATTATTCAAATTTCCGTTAGGTCTGCTATCACTCTCCTCAGCGTGTGAAAAATGTGCTCGAGTTTGATATATACGACAGAGCTGCCGTTTACAAACTGCACTGGCTTGGAAGTCCAAGTAACAATGAAATTTCGTTACCTGGAGACGCGTTCGCTTGAGTGCAAGCAACAGTGAATTTTGCCTGCCAGCTAAAACCTTCGAATCGTGAAACGCGCTACGGGGTTTCCCCCTTACTTTCGAGGACTTACTCCAAAGCCAATGAGACAATACCACAAATACCTCCTTAAACCGATATCCCGTTACGGGCTAAACTCGCATATCCGATTAGAGTCCTTCCGTCCTTCCTTTCCTCGCGACATCGTTCACACTCTTGGCATAAATCCCCTTTTTCTTGCACAATCTCCCTTATCCGGTCTCAATCTGTAATATCGGTGTCGTAATTTAATGCGTGAATTAACAAGTGTTACGTATAAAGCAATTCTTTTCTAGTATATTGCGCTGTGTTCATACATACTGTAAATGACTTTTTGTATGAATTCGTAGCGCAAACATTTGACTCGTGTATACAAAACGGGCACGAAAGCAAAGTCCGGATGTAAGACTCACTTCCTATATTATTATTCCATTGAACACCCAATTTTGTCAACAGGCACAGAATATTCGCTGACAATTCAAATAGTTAGCATGCTAAATAGAATGTTTATAGATCATATATACATATGTATGATCGTATATACATGTTTCAATGCACTGGGAATATGCTAGAAAATTTCGGAACGAAACTAATAGAAGGACGAATTGCATTTTGCGTACCTAAACTTTCTTTTTCCGTGACTATCTCGGTATAACCCATGAACTGAATCTGAAAAATGAACGACAATTGTAAACTACATTTCATGCACGAAAAAGAGGACAAAATCGGAATTCTAATCCATTTATACCTTACATCTGCGTTCGACAGTTTCTCTGTAGTCGTGAGTATCCGTTGACTTCGTGATATTCCACTTTAGCTCGAACTTCGAAATACCTGGCCCGAAATGTGCAAAAAGTCCCCCTAATGCATCTTGGACGGTACACAAGCAGGCCAGGAACGGAAAAAGCACCGAAACTCGCCAACAAGAGCAGGGGGGCTAACTTTAACTCTGTACGCCATTCCTAAACAAGGGTTCGGGGGGAGATAAATGAAAACTGAGGCTTGTCGTAAAATTTAGAAAGGGCAAGTGCCCCCAAACGCGAATAGCTGTTCCGAGTGGCGTATGTAAGACCCTAAAAAAAGCGGAAGTCGAGGTGAGGAAGTTCGAGAGAAAAACAGCAGGAGCAGCCATGTTTTGACTAGTTAGCTTTCTCAGGCGGTTGGAAGCGAAAGTACTACGTGGATATCCTTCTAAAATAGAACCTCCGCGCGAAAGTCAACTGGTGGGATGATTCTGGGGGGGTACAGGGTGCCCAAATCTGCCGAGTTTGCGAAGTTGAGTAGCCACGCAGCTTCCCATGGCTCTGAATTCTTCATGAAGGACGGAGAAACGAGCGCGAGCTCAGACTCATTACTTTTCTTATGGGACTCCCACACGGTGCACCCCAACCCATATTCGTAGTGGCGCAGCCGATCCAGCATTACACTACACACAGACACACACATATTCCAGCCATACGGTTAAAAGCGTCAGCTGGACGCAACCGTGGTACCTCTTCACTATCCCGCGACTTTTTGACAATTCTCGTGCATTTTCCCTCTCTCGATTTCTCCCCCACTTTTCTCTCCCATTTTTGCGTTGTGCACGAACTGCTGGAGCTCAACTTTCAAAACACTAACTACCCTTCCCAAAAAACCAGACAAGTTTTCGCCCCTACGTCCTTACTTCATGTCAGATTAATACCTCTTCATTATTCAAAACGTGTCGGGGAGGAACCCAGCACCCAAATCCTTCTTTTCTTTTCCAACAGCTTAAACATCTCTTTCTCTCTACAAGGCGTCTTTTGCCCAAATAACGTCGTCGTCTCGTGTCTTATTAATTTTCGAATTCTGAGAAAGTTGGAGTACCTTGTGCAAATTCACGTTTCACGTCCTCAATTGTCACAGCCCAACACAATGCACAAGCTCCTATTGCACTTGAGCCTTTATTGCGAATGAAAGAGTGCCCTAAAGCTATGTGTAATAAACCTTTTCTGATATGCGAATATCACATCCTATTAATATCATAGAGTCGTACCCTATCATAAGCAAAAAAAATCATGAAATGTAAAAATAATAATAGTATATAAATAGGTAAACAACGAAGAGTGGGTAATAATGAATACTTATAAACGAAAAGCCAATTAACAATATAAAGCAACTCAAAGTCAACCAAAATTGTAACTGACCAATTGGGAAGGTCCAATAAGCCATTGAAACTGACTTATTCCGTTGATAGTGAAATGAGAAAACTCAGTGAACTTACTATGTTTCGGATAGTCTAATATGCAAGCTAGTAATGCATTTTTGACTTGCTTTGTACGTACTGTACGTCTCCAAAAGTATCCTTGTTCCCTTGTACGTCGAAAAAGTAACATCATTGACTTAATTCCTTGTACAGGCTATAATTTTGCCAAAAATATATTTTCTTATTTACTTTATTTTTTAACATTAAGTTTTATTCTTTATTTTCTTATTTTGCCCATGACAGTCATTCTTAGTCAAAACTTCGACTTCGACAAAATTTCGAACCAAAACGTAACAACGACTGCCACCTATCGTGGGCGCTGCTGTGGCGAACGGAACATTTCGTCCAAATTCGATCCCTTATTCCTGACGCTGTTCACGCAAATGACGTGGATTTAAAATAGAAACGTTGCCTCGGGACGATTTTTGGCTCCATTTACTTGACTCCACTACGGTACGTGCATGCCCCAGCGTGATGTTGGTCGCGATAATCGTCACGGAAGGCTTGTGGGGAGCTTGCTGTTTGGCATATATGGCTCTGTTCTTGATTTGGACAGGGAAATAGGAAAAGTCACCCAAATGTGTCCTGCCCGACACCTCCCCCCTTCCCTCCCTCCCTCCCACTATACTACACTCGCTTTTCAGGCACCAAAAAAGCTGGCAAGCATCTGTCGGCAAGTGTTGGACCCACGGCAGCATCCGACCACGAGCTGATTCCTATAAACTTGGCCTCCAGGAGAAGGATTTCTCTACATACACAAAGCCATGTGTTGTATGGCCAGTTCCCCGGTGGACACGACCAAAAAGCTAAAAACAGGCGTCCCAAAGCCCTTCTCATCAACACAACTACCTCCCCTTCTTTTTTTCCCTCCTCATTTCTCCTGTCGCTCTCAGCCTCCTATGGCTCTTAGGGCCGTGGGCATGCAACAACAGCCCCGGACTTGACATTCATTCTCCCAAATTTTCGGAATCTCCGCTTTGATGCCTTATCAAAGTGCATGGGCACAGTTTTACGACATAAATAACTCACGGCTACTTGTCTTAGACCAGATCCCCTCCCGTGCTATCGACCACCATAAGATGACACGAGCCCTCTCCCCCCCCCCCTACTTCCTTGTCAAACTTTTATCTTAGACAAGCTTTTTCTCTCCCGGCTTTTCACCCTTCTTAAACGGGTAACAGACAGTATCCAGATTGATCTCGAGCATCTTTTCTTGAGAGGCTCATTCATCCCATCCGCCCCCGGGGTCCATGCTCTACATTGTCTACATAGTCGACATAGTTTTCACAGTGTACGTGGTCTTCTTCCCCTCCCAATATAGTGTCAAGTACGGGTCTTTCACATATGTGACCAATGTCGATGAGTTTGGTTAATTAAGCGTTCCCTGGAGTGTCTTGTGCGGCTGGTGAATGTGGCGGGGGGGGAGAGAGTTAGGCCTGTTGAGGCACGCCGAGTGAAGCAGCGCAGCACCCACTTCCGGTGGTGGGCTGCTTTGCATGGGGTCTTGGGACAAAGTTCTTTTTTGGGGCACTTCTCACCGTCCCTCGTGATCTTTTCGGGTGCGTCGCCCCGTTTTGCCCGTATTTGAATTCCCTGGCGCTCTCAAGTAGCACCCTGCGACAAGATGAACAGCGTCACCCTCTTGTGCCTCTCCCAGGGCTCCAAATGAGAAAAAGTTAACCCCCACCCTCCCTCTCCAGCCTCCTTGCCCATCCTACGAAAGGTCGCATTTCTTTGTCTCTAGCAGAGCGTGGTGCAGCCCAGTGAGACAACAAGACGTCTGGAGATAATACAATGACTCTTGCGTTGGCAGCTTTTGTCACTCAGACGTAACCAAAGACACCAAAAACAAAACAAAAAAGAAATACATTTAAAAAAAGAAATAATTAAAAAATTAAACAAACTTTTAAAAAAAGTGTTTTGTCACCAGGATTTGAAGAATTGAATAAAACAAAATATTTAGAAAATTAAATTTATTAAACTTATTCTGCAAAGAAAAGAAGGAAAAATTAAATGAGGAATTACAAGAAAAAAAGGAAACAAGATCACTTTTTTACGATTAAATAACCTAAGAATGCCAAGTTCAAAAAGACGACAAAAAGAAATAACATAAGAATAGTTTTAAAAGACATAAAAAATAAAGGAAAACAACGAATTGAACACTATAAACTTGGAAAAATAAAAACAAAAAGACTGCTTCAGTGTGTTTCTGTGGTTGGGAGAGGCAGACAAAAGATTCGCAACGAGGTGAGATGGTTTTTACCCCAGAGGGACTAATTTAGCTTGGGTTAGTTCTGTAAGGGTCAAGTTTTTGTGTTTGGGCATTTTCCTGGTCACGTCATACGAATATCAAGACGGGAAGACGAGTGACAAGACACTTTTTTTGGCTTTCGGTGCTTGCCCAGCGAGGCTTTTTCTAATATTGTTCACGAGAGTAATCCACGGCCGACTTGACTCGCCCTATTGTCCCCGCTGCTACCCTAACTACCCTAACAGTTTGCGTGGCCGGTGTTGGGTTCAAGATTCTTGGATTCCTATCACTAGCCTCGGCAGAAGAAATAGATATCCACTACGGTGAATATACCGCTCCCTAGTCACGATTCTCGTGGAATCGGCGTCCCACAAAACAACGTGCTGAATGACACTTTTTTAACCCCAGATTTTTTCCCTTCGTCTTCCTTAAGGTTGACAGCGAAAACCCCTACACAATACAGAATAGGGTATATCTCTAATCTGTTTGCCAAGGCATAAAAAAATGTTGGGAAAAAAATGGGTAACGCTGGGCAAGTGGACTCGACGAATAACTTGAAAGCACGCAAAGTCTCATTCTCTCGCGCTCTCTTACTCTTACTGTCTGGGGAGAGCATTGTTGTCTTTATAATACTTTGGGCGGCCATCGCTATACGGTGGAAAAAAATGAGAAAAATGCAAGTGCTTGGAGACAACAGGAGGGACTTGAGTTTTAAGCTTCAAGTAACGTCTCTGGCAGTATACAAGTGCAACTCCGCTGCTTCCATGCTAATCTGGGATCCTTTTTCTTTTGTGTACGTCGTCGTTGGTCATTTTCCCAGGAACTAAGGTGAAGATGCTATTAACTGAAGCTGTGTTTACTCTTAGTGGAAAAGTTCCCTGGCTTTTGTGGGCAAGGGGGAAAAAAAGTTTCTGGGAAATGAGGCACAAAAGCAGCTTGGTGGCTTTTTCGGTTTCGTTTTGGTGGGGAGCAGAGGTTTTCCTTGATTCTTGGTGAAACGACATGGGAGGAATGTACGTTTCCCCAAAAAGCAAGAAAAGGCGGTGGCATATGTGCAGAGATAGGAGCTTCCCCTAACAGTGGCAGTCACTTAACCATCTTACCCTAAGAAATTCTATGGGCAAAAATCACGTCAACTGCCTGAATTTCGCTAAAATCATTTCAATTTGATAGACTTGATATAAAGTTTTGATTGGTTGTAACTGAACTGACTTGGGGGAAAACGAACAATTTAGCTGTAATGGACGCTGAGTGTCTTAAATACTAGGAAAGTCCGTTTTGACGCTTTTCAGGTTAATGGAAGAAGGTGGGATTGGCCGAAATTTACGTGAAAAGTTGTCAAACGTGAAATGAATTGGTTGTGACGTTTGAGTAGCTATGACTTGGAAAACTTAAATGGTTAGAGTTGGCTTCAAATTTATTTTAAAATTGATTGGACCCGGGAGGAAATTGCCAAGAATTTGACGTGACTTGGCGAGCTGTTTCCTTGAATTAGGCCAGATTTGGTATGTGCAGTACGGTACGTGTACTATATATAGCAGAGTGGAGTACACTATAGCTTTCCCTGCGAGGAATAGATTGCTCTTTACTAAATACAAGGGAAAAGCCTTAATGGCTCGAGTTAATTTGCTTGGGTGGGGATTTTTGTAAGGGTGGAGGGTTAAGTGAGTAAAAAGGATGCGCTGTTTTGAATTCTGGGGCTGAACCTGAAAAGTTTTCCCAAGAAACGTCAAGCTTCGGCCAGTAAAGAGTTAACTCTCCCGCTGGTCAAAATAAATCATACAATAATATTGAAAAACAAAAGGCCATCAAGTAATAGAAGTTCTTTTCTCCTCTACTGACATTACAAGGCCAAAACAATGTGAACCGTGAACAAGTCCAAATATTTCTCTCATGCCCTCCCATTTTTTCTTCTCTCTTTCCACTCTCCCAAATTTTCACGCCTGGTCAAAAACAAATCAGTAAAAAAGAACATCACGCAATCCGGACATTTTTTCCGCAACTGAAATTAGAAACGTTAAAAAAACGTGAAATGCGAGCGCGTCCAATACTTTCCCTCGTGCTTCCTCATTTTTCTTGCCTTTTTGTGTCGTTCGAGTAAATGAACAGCCAGTTAACATCGATTTAGTTTCCCCGGGACTTGAATAATAGGCTCGACTTTTGTCTCTGTCGTGTACCGTCCGTCACACGGAGCCAGCCTTTTATAAGGTGTGCGGAAAAATCTTGTTGCCAGTCACACACAAGATCCGTTCTCTTTAAAGGCACTCCACATATAACACACATAACACATTCTCTCACACACCAACACCCCCAGCTCGCCTTTATTGATTGCCACTTTTCGCTAACTTGTCCAATAACCCCCAGTCCCCTATGAGAGAGAGATTTGTGCGACGAGTTCCCTTGCCTTTTTTTTCTTCTTCCATTTTTTTCTCACTTTTACTTGCGTCTTCTCGAGTGGCGCATTTCAGCAGTTGCTGCAAGCTTGCACGAAATGCAGTCCGAGAACACATCACCTCATCAATAAGTCCCAACAGCTAAGGCAATACACCAACCCCCTTTTACGGGGATGTGAAGTCGAAGAAAAAGGAAACAAAAAGAAACGGGTTGAGTAACGCTAAAAAACTAACGAAGCACAGCCTTTATCGACCTCCCCCCCCCCCCACCTCTTTTGCTATACTTTACGCGATTTCTCTTTACGTGTCATGTCCTGTTAGAAAAGTCCATCTATCTCCCTTGCCGGCTTGGGCTACTCGAGACGATTCTCGCTTTAATTCCCAACTTTTCAATCAAAATTTTGCCTTGCCAGCACCCTAGCAAGACAAAAGACTTGCATTCACCCCCTTTTTTTCTCCCCGCCCTACTTCAATCTTGCTAACGACCAATTTCACTTTCTTAAGAGCGGGGCAGTACCTTCACCGAGTGTCCCATACTTGATACACACGCGTGTGGTATATCATATACCATGGAGGGGTATCCTTGCGTGATTTTCGCCCAGTTGTCTAGGCGACACAGTTTTAGTAGACTTTTATGACCTGTATTTACCGTTTTTCATTCCATATTTACATGTCTAATTCTACGTTTCATTCCGTCTGACATGGTTCCTTTCGACGTCACATTTGATCTTAATTTGCCGTGTTATTTTGTTACGAGTTGTAATTTTCATGGTTGTATTGCGATTATTTTTTGTCGTACTTTCTCAGTTTTCGTTTCAATTCCATGTTTTTTCTTGAAAAATGATTACATGTCCCGTGTGAGCGTCTACTCGCTGCTGGCAAATGAGTTGAAAACGCATCTGTAAAAAAAGAGCTCCGCGATTTTGCACCGTAGTTTACCTTTATTCGGCCTTTTTTAAATTTATTTTGTTTGAGTTGCGCGATTCTGTAACTGGTTTAAGTTCAGTTTGGCTTTTATTTCTTTTACTTGATTTTCACGATTTTACACTTTGATACAATTTTTTATTTTAATTTTAACCCAGCCTTTTAGACTGTTTGCATCTGGCGTTTTGCAAAAAAAAAACTTCAGAGGTGGGCGGCTGTTCTTATTATTACTCATAGAGAGTAAAGCCGTCATGCGTTACAATTTTTTTTTTATAAAAACGGTATTTTACCGTTTTGGGGGTCGTCCTTGCCCTACAAATCTTCCGTTTCAGTTGCGTTTTTACACCACTTCCGAAATCCGCTCCGTGGGAGACTCCCACTCGTGTTTCCCAAGACTGGTTACACGCAATAAAAAACTCCTTTCTTTTACCTAGCCCCGCCCATTCGATCGTAGCAACTTGTATGGGACATCTAGACAGGGCCGGGGTGGGAGGGTGGTACTGCTAATGCGACTAGGATGGGTTTCCCAGCCGTGGGAGCCTAAACGACCCCGAAGTTAATATTATTACTCGCTTTTTTTATGCTTAACGACTGCACCTTCTCCACTAAAAGCCCCATCTTTGGTTTAGCTCGCCCGTCCATTCATGAAGTCAAAGCCACAGAAAGCCATACCCCTAAAAGGGTGGACCACCCCACCCCCCTTTTAGGCGTTACTTCGGTCGCATAAATTGAAGACTTGAAGGAGAGGGAGGGAAAACCCAAAGAATCCTTACCTTTCTCCGATACACCTCTTTTTTCCCCTATTTTACGTTCTCCATTAACTTCATATTTTGAGAACGTGGGGGTAACAGTACCATAGTACGTGAATGTACTGTACATGTACCTGGTCCCTTTTTTTGTGTTGGGGGTTTTCGGGGTGGGGGGGTGGGGGGGGGGTGGACATGTGAGCTTTTAAGAGCCCTTTCCTTTTTAGTGTATGTATGTGTTCCCTGGGCTGTTTTGGTCAAAAACGCTAACGACAACGTTATTTTTCTCGTTCCACTACAGTGAGTGAGTTCTTGGAACGCTTTTCGGTAGCGGTGCCAGTTGAGCGACATGGACAAGGCCAGTAACAGCACAATGTGGGCCAGCGACCGAAGCCAAGCCGGCGAAGACGCAGCCAAACGACTTTCCAGGAGCCCTAGCAGCAGCAGTAGTGACGGTAGCAGCTACCACAGGCACAGTAGTGGTAGTCAAAGCGTCCCAGGTCAGCGACTTGACCTTTGGCGTCGCTTTCAAGTGAGCCGCCGAGCGGAGGCCCGGACTTGTGGGGCGCCGAGCCTGGTCGTGACCTGGTTGTGGGTCGCGGCTATGGTCGCGGCCGTGTGGCTGCCCAGTGGTGTGACGGGCCAAGTGCGGCAGCAACAGCGTTTCGAGCGCGAACCGGAGGACCAAACGGCCGTGGTGGGCGAAACGGTAGTGTTGGCGTGTCGAGTCTTGCACAAAGCCGGAGTGCTGCAATGGACCAAAGACGACTTTGGCTTAGGCAGTGATCGCAACTTGAGTGGTTTTGATCGATATTCCATGATTGGGAGTGATGAAGAAGGTAAGAACTCATTTCCGTTTGGCTGATTGGGGGGAAGCTTTCCGTTGGCTGGAAAAAGCTTTTAATAAGTTCGGACGAGTTTGGGCGAAGGGGATGTTCATTTAGAGAGAGGGGTTAAAACCGGGATTAAGGGTGTTGGGATGATAAACAACTTTAGGGGGGGAGGAGAAGACATTCAAAACTTGCCGGCTTCCGGAGTCAGCTAAGGGATGATGGCGAAGAAAGATGGGATAATTCTGGAGTCGGGGAGGACGGTTTTTCAGTTGTGAAGACAGTGTAACTGTAACTGTATTTGGGAAGACCTGTTTCAACCCTTTTTCGGCGGAGGCGAAATATAGCAGGGTTGGTAAGGACTCTGGTTTCAGTTAGAAACCGCAACCTTGTTATCCATTAGTACTGCAAGTCGAGCTTGCGAAAACAGTCCTTGCCTTCGTCCAGGGAAAAGTCTTGTTTGCGACTTGGGGAGAAATAGCTCACATTCCCTGTGCCAACTGGGAGGGAGAAAGGAAATCTTAGACAGGGATCTTCGGCGTGAAAAGTTTGGCTTAGCGGAATTTTTGCAAGTCAATCGAATCAGGACCCATCGAGCCAAACAATCAATCAGTATTCAAGAATTTCGTGCGTACTTGAGGATTCAGTACGCCTAGTGCGCGTATTAGAAACGGTACCGAATACGCGACAGTTTTGAAAGGAGAAATGCAGGTCTCTTACATCTAGGCATTGAAGCCCGGGTGTACGAGAGTACATGTTTTCTTACGTTTGGGTTGCTCTTGCCGGAGGTTGTTTCTTTTTTACGGCATATTAGGTCATATTGTCTTACGAGTGGGTTTCTCTCTTACATCCGGGTTTCACTCTTTTTTTACCTTAGGACTGCGCTTGCGAGAGATTCTTTAACTATGCTATGCATTAGGTCAAATTCTCTTACAAGCGGCTTTTATCTTACAGGTTCCACTTGTTTCATACATTCGGGTTCTACTAGTTTCTTACATTCGGGTTCCACGTGTTTCTTACATGCGGGTTGTGCGTAATGGAGATTCTTTCTCTATATTACATATCAGGTCGAATTGTCTTACAAGTGGGTTTTTCTCTTACCACCGGGTTCCACTAGTTTTGCTCCTGGGCGTAGCAGAACTGTCTAGAAATGTTTGTCACGTGTTTCAGAAATGCAGCAAACATTTACTTAACATTCTGACGTATGCTTGTTATCCGCCAACAACGTTCATTGTTGGCGTAACTCGACTCGAATATTTTTAGCCGCACAACGCAAGTCGCTGTTGCCTTACGTCAAATCGAACGCATTTCCGTGCAATGAAATCCACTGTTGCCATAGTCAGTGCGCTTAAAGTTGGATGGACCATGGTTAGAGAAGAGTACGGTCGTGTCTAGATAAGCCAATCTTTCGTTGTTCATGGAAATTAGGTATATACATTTAATGTGTATAGTAGATTAACGTCAAACGAAAGTCATAGTCATATAAGGCTCCAGCATGTCGCGTGACGTTACGGTCGTTAATTAACCAACTCCCGAAAAACGGGATGGCAAACCAACGCTTGTAAAGCGTGCCAGTTCTTGTATATGCCATCCTTGGGACAAGTATGGAATATCTGTCAGATCTTTGCCAATAAGGCAAAACCTGTTAATGAATACATACGTGGGGACGGGTTCCAATTAGCTTGCCGAACAAACGAGAGTGAAATCTGGATTTACCACATCGTTATAGGTATCCACTAGTTCGAGAGCACAAGTTCCAAAATCAGCCTTTTTCTTGGGAATTAATGACATTCTCAAAAAGTCTTAAAAAAAGAAAAGAAATTTGGCTATCAGGCAAAAACAAATTTCCACAATCCCAAACGGTTACAACAGACAAGACTACTAGGAGCATTTGACTTAATAAAGAAACACTATATTAGTAAAATTGTAGTAAAGGGAATCAAGAGTAAGAATACATAAAACAAGAATTGAATCTCAAAATCTTCCCAGGTTTCTTCTTTCTCATCACTTATGAATGGCAGAATCTCGTAGGAACATAAGAAATACAGTCATTAAGTATAAAATACATTATCTCTGGTAAATTTTAAATTCTTCCGGCGTCGAGTGAACTAAAAGTACACAAACAAAAGACCTTTAGCTCGTCCTATATATTAGACCTTAATTAAAATAGTTGCACGTAATACTCTCAGGAAATTAGGTACCCTATTGAATAACTAGATATATTGCTTGAGCAAACCTTTTTTCCTTTTTTCCTTGTAAAACAAAGGTTCGGCGAGGAACTCATGTTCGGCCTACGGGGCCTTGGGTAATCAATGTAGTGTAGAAGTTTAATTTCCTATCTCTCGTCACATGGCAAGAACAAAAGGGAGAGCGCCACGCAGACAACAGCCGTAAACTAATTCGAATAGGTAGTACGGAGATAACTAATTGATTTATAGAAGGCCAAAGGTTAGACAGTTAATAAATAGCAAGCGGGGGCCCGGAACACAAAAAGAGAAAGCAGTTATCTTAGACTTGTGTCGGTTGGAGAGGAAACTACCAGAAAAGCTCCTGTTATATATATAAAAGGCAGACCTTGTTTCAAGTTCGGGAAAAGGTACATGAATAAATGTTTAAATTTTTCGTCTTGTGTGTCTGGAAACTTTTGGCTCTACCTTCCTTCGCCCCCCCCCCCCCCAGCCAAGCTAACTTGTAGAACACTCCCCTATTTTTCTGTTGCCAGTCAAAAGCGCCAGGAAGCTGAACGAAACTTGTCGGCAGCCGACTACAAGAAAAAGGGCCCAATGACTTTATTACTGTTCCTGCGACTTACGGGACAAGAAGTTAAAGCTCTTATAAATATTGACTAAAGTTGTGTTAGTCAACGCCAAACGAGCAAGAAAAAAAAAGCTCCAGCGGGTGAAGATGGTATTATCCGCCACCGTTTCGTATATAAAGGATCAATAAATAAATCTTCCTTTACCCCCGCCAGTTGTTCCGGCGATCTTCCTCGCTTGTCCATAACTACTGGCCGATACTTATAATGAATGGTAGCGTGTTATATTAATGAGAGATTGGGCTTGGAAGATTGACCGGCGGTGATCAGAGCAAAGACGATCGGAGACCTGAAGAATCCTCCAGGAAGGAGAGATTGGTAATTAAGATGAGGGGTCCAAGTCGGGGTAAAGGGAAGTTGAGTAGCCGCCAGCATTAGTGGATACCGAGCAAAGTTTCGTTAAGACGATCAAGATGAGGGTCATTTTCCGTTAATGTCATAGATCCTGGTCTTGCCCGACTCAATCTATCTTTCCCTCGATTGGGAGACAGGGAATTTCCCCGAATTGTTATTAGTATTTTTTTGAGAGGGGTGATTGGGGAACGAAAAGAGCCACCAACCCATGTCTGTATGTTGTATGAGTGCAGCAGTGCGTGTTTGTTGGGCTTGTCTTACAGGAGTTGTGTTTCCTCGGGACCGTTTTTCACCCACTGTATATGTTTCCCTTTTCTTCCCTTGTCAGTACTTTAATTTTTTCTCTGGCTATCCTAGGAACGTTTTCTTTACAAATTCGCCCGGTTACGCTGGACGACGACGGCCGGTTCCAGTGCCAAGTGGGCCCCGGCCCGGATTCAGATTCTCCGGCCATCCGCTCGCGGACGGCCTCGCTGGCGGTGCACATAGAACCCGAGCCGCCTCAGATTGTGCAAGGCACCCATTTACTCACGACCGAAGACCGAGAGGTGGAATTGGAATGTCACTCCCGAGGTGGCAAACCACCAGCGGAGGTAAGTCCAAAAACCCACACACACACCGAAAGAATGCATCGGCCCTGTACGGCTATCATCACGTATTGGTGGGAGGGGAAGTTTCTGGTTCTGTTTGTTTAGTCATTTACAGAACCTTTAACCCTTTTGGGCCCCCGTAAACTATCCCTTGAAAGATTGAGCGTTTTTGGCTTCCTCGAAAGTTACCAATTTCCCCCCGGTACCATATTTAGTTTTTCAAACAAACTAAGATGCCACCCGTAGGGGTCTTTCGGGAAGAGTAAATTGGGACTGTTTGGAACTTTGTAGGTTTTTCCTGCCCCTTGTGAGAAATTATGGCAATCTGAACACACAGTGTAAATTTCCCCAAGTAGCTGTACGCGCCATCTATGATCTGCGAGACGCGATTTTTTGTAGATATAGAGCGGGTTCACACAGTATAATTGCTCGTAGGGGTATACGTCGTACCCAGGGTAGTTAATTCTCGAATGCTACACTCGAGACTCATTCCCTTACGGGGATTAAAAACCTTCCAGAAGTTGAGTAAGACTTGAGAGAGATAAGGATCTCATTTTGGGGTATTTAGACTGTGTTCACACTGTACAACTTCGCTGTTTTTTTTATACCCAAGTTAACTTTTGAAAATTATCATTTGCTTTCGTTCCCTTACGTTTAATTAAAATAGAGTTATTAAACGCGAGGTAAAATCGAGGGGTAAGGTTTACCCATGATAATATGACAATGTGTATGAACTGGTTACCCTTTGTTCACACTGCGAGACTTAGCTTGGGTAGCGTTTAGCTCTTTTGTGAGAAAAATACGGACGTACCCACTTTTTTACCTACTTTTCAAGTGCTTTGTCTAATATCTAAGGTCCAGATTCGAATTTACAACGATTACCTCTTGAGCTTTGCCAAAGTGTTCATGTTTTGTTATTTGAGTCAGGTCGTGTTCACACTGTATAGATTTCTTTGGGTAATTTTCACCCTTTTTTATCCAACTGCTCAATCCTTAAAAGTTACAATTCAAATGTAACCCCTTGCGTTCAGTTAAAAAAATCTCAAACCTGGGTAAATTACCCAAAGTAGGTTAAAACGTGGTGGTTCGTTGGGTAAGGACACATTGAAATCTACTCATAGAAAAATATGGCTTTCTTGTAGGCGACATTTGGGTAAGCCTCAGAATCACCGATGATCCTACAGAAATCGGGGTTAAGTCTAGGGGTAAAATTAACCATTAACATGCAAGTTGATAGTTTCTTATTCGCATTGTGTGGCTCATCCTTGGGAGCTTGTAACCCTTTATCTTGGACTTACCCACCCAGTTACAAATTTGTTTTTTCTCTTCCACTTTTACCCACCTTTTTACCCTCTTTTACTCGCTGTCCGCTTTTATTAGCAAAGGTAAGTAAGGCTCATCTGAAATTAAAGATTCAGGTTCACCTAGTGGAAAGAGATGCCACTCTTGCCTTTCGAGACGCGTTAGCCGAGTTTTCTTGGGTAACTTGCGCAGTGTGAACAGGGTTACGGTCTTAAGAGGATCAGGAAAGCTTGTTTGCTTATTACGTTCTTATGATGACTAACTCGGTCATCCATAAATGTGATAAATAACAATAGGAATGTGAAAGGTGGGGGGGGTAGGGGGAAGAGCTGATCTAGTTATCCTTTATGGAGGGAGATCAATGGCGGAAAAGGAGTCTTTCGGGTTTCGGTATAATGGATCTCGGGGCTTAGCGCAAATTGTCTTGCCAAGCTGGAACCCGGGGCTAAAGGAAATCTCGTTCGTTTTGAGTGACCTCAACCGCGAGTTCATGAAACTGGATTGCTCTGATTCTTTTTTTCTTTTTTCCCCTTTCCTGGGGGGTATGAAAGTTGGGAAATTGTGCAGAACTTGTTTCCAAGGCAGATTACAACTAAGAAGACTCTTAGACGTAAGCAATAAGCAGGCTCCAGCCATAATGATATAAAGCTCCTTCTACATTTATATAAAAAAAAGGATCTTAGCCTTCACCCTTAACCTCCGCAAAAGAAACTATTACTGCCTTCATTTTTTACTTCCCTTCAATGGGTAAAATGCGTCTGGGTGGATTGTTTCGCATTTGTTTTCGAGAGGAGGCGTAGGAAGTGAGAAAGAACGCAAGGTGCCAAACAGCAAATGAGAGAACGTGATTAATTTGAGAAAGCTGTGAGAAAGTTAGGACTCTCTTGACACTTTTATTTCGCCTACGTCCGCAGTTGGTAACGACGTTGTCAACTCCGACTGAGCGGGCAAAAGACGACGACGGGGCTCGTTGGTGGAATCTTGTAAAAACAACAAGCAACCAAAGTAGGCGGCAGCTTACAACCATGACAGCAATAAGGCGAGCATCCAAGCATAGCACACAGAACTTGGAGGGGGGGGGGAGAGGGGACTTAATATTGTTTTTCTTTGCTGGCAAGTCGGAAGACAAAATCTTTTGTCCTGCTCGTTCTCTGTTACTTGATCTCCTTGCATGGAGAAATGGAAGACGGGGAGAAAAACAGAGACGAAGGGTGAAACCTAAAAAAATACACGAAAAAAAAATAGTTGTGTGGTTCCTCGGAGCTTTTGACTTGGTTATACATAATAATATTCCGTGGAGTTTTTGAGACAAGACCTTACTCCTCGAAAGCTTCCTATTTTTCACCCACCAAGCCCATCCACCCTCTGGGGCCTAACCTCCTTGTAGCCCATTCTCCATTCCCAAGCTTGTTTCGCATCCAGGCGGGGAGACTCTGGGAAGCTGCATTTTTCAAGTCACGTTGGCTCCTAACTTGTTTAACAAAGAGTTACTATTAAAGCTCCCTTTTATTAGCAATTCTCTCCCGAGGACCCGAAAAATGGGACTTAGCTCCAAACACGACCCCTTTACCCAACCTGAGCTGCACCCTAAATTTCAAACTTTTTTTCCCTCGACTGTTTGCTGTTTTGGGAGGATTCCTTTCTTTCTTTGGGGGTACTAATAATTTAGCTTGTGATGTACCAAACTTGACTGACAAACGAGATTTTTCCCCGTTTGGGGTTACTTGGCGATGCAAGACTTTTGTTGGGGAAAACTTCACGATTTGTACGAAAAGGTCGAAGCATTCTGTGGCGCAGTGTTCGCTGAATATTGAATATTGTCTTCGTTGCCCTCCCAAGTCACTTGCCCATGCAGCAAAACTCTTTCATTTTCATTGTTTGCGTATGCCCAACACACTGTTAAACTAGTTGGAAATACTGCACTGCAGCAATGCATTCCGTGCATTGATTTGACCGTGTCAAGCATTCAGCAATGTATCACGAGGAGCTTGTATAGAAAGTCGGTGCCCAGCAAAAAAAAAACAGGACTCACTATAGGACACTTAGCCTCCTCGGAATGCGTAGAATCGTCAGTAGGCAACAAAAAATCAAACTTTCGTTGTTGGGTAGTCATCGTCACTAAAGAAATGGGCAGCACACGAATGAGTTCTTTCTTTCTGCTGAAGCTAATGTTTTGTGTTCCTCAAACCCATATTTTTACCCCAGATAAGGGAGCAGTGTAAACATGGGGCAAAACAGAGGGCAAAGATCAAGGATGTCTCAGATATTCGCATGAGAGTAGTACGATCTGAAAACTTTGTATGTGAACCCCACGTCGCGAGAACTGGTGTAAACGAGGGCAAAATGTAGGGTCGCTCAAACGGACTTTTATCTGCACGAAAATGAGTGTATCTACGCTACTTTGGTCTTTCTTCTTGATATCAAGGTTCCCAAACGTTGTATATACCCCAGATCAAGGCGGAGTGTGAACACAGGGCAAAATCAAGGGCAAAATCAAGGAACACGACAGTAATTACCGTTTCGCATTAAATATAATTTATATACTCTATTCAGTCTTCCCCGGTGGTAAATTTCACCGAACGTTGACGTATACCCAAATCGAGAGCAGTGTGAACAGGGGGCAAAATCGTGCGTACTGTAAATGACCCAGTTTTCTACGAGAGTTGTGTGAACTTGAAGCTTAACCATTCATAAACTCTGATTAGGACTTAAACTCTCCGCGTACTTTAAAACTTAGCTATAACTTAAAATTATTCATTTGCCCAAATTGGATTGGAGCTTGGAACAGAAAACAGGTGCTCTCGTTGTCCTTCTACCTACATGCCCTTGGGGGACTTCACAGCTATTTTTCTTTAATTTAACAAGCGTTGTTTTTTAATTTATGATTTATTTATTATTATTTATTTTATGTAACTTATTAATTTTTTTATTTTACGTAACTTATTTATTATTATTTTTTAACTTATTTATATTTATATTTTGTAATTTATGTGTAATCGTGCCTGTTGTGCGCCTGTTCTGTTGCATATCCCTCACAAATGAAGTTGGAAGTCAGAATCCGAGAAATGGGGCCCTGTCACCCATTCGAAAAAAAATAATGCTAAATTGGGAGAAGTTTCCGGAAGGGTGTGCAGCGCCTTATGATGTGTTTATGTCTTGTTTTAGATCAATTGGCTCGACGGGGAAGAGAACCTAATTACCACCGGCGTGGAGGTGTTTAAGGAATTGGAGGCGGACGGGAAACGAACGCTGGTAAAATCCGTGCTGCGCTTCACCCCGCGCCACAATCAACACCGCACGCGACTCACGTGTCAATCTCAGAACGCTGCTCAACGGGCGCCTCAAAGTGCTTCCATTCAATTAGAAGTGAAATACGCGCCCAAAGTGACGCTTACCATGCTGGACAAGGAGTACGTCACCGAATTCGAGCCCGTTCGCTTCCAATGCACGGCCGACGCCAATCCCTCCCAAGTGGTGTATAAATGGTACATCAACGACGAAGTGGCCTACGGTGACTACACCACCGAGCTCACCATCGCCAGTGTCACCCGGAAATTACACAACGCCGTGGTCAAGTGCGAAGTCCACAACTCCGTGGGGCGGAGCGACGACAAGAAGACCATGAATGTCCATTGTAAGTAGATTAATACCCATGACAAAAGCCCAACAGCGTGCGATAGGAACATAGTGAGAGAAGGGTGAGAATTCCAACACTCCAACCCATGCTTACATTTCATGTTCCCTTTTGAAGAGCAGCTTGAACTTAAATGAGTTAAAAGAACTGAACAGAAAAAAAAGACTCGGCCTTAAATGTGCCAGTGCTTTTTATTCTTCCTACGCAGACTTTCGAGCCTTTTATCTTGTATTTTTTTTTCTCTCTCTCTCTCTCTCTCTCTCTCTCTCTCTCTCTCTCTTTCTCAAATATAAGCTTTGAAAATTCTTACGGTGCTGCTTACCTAATGCAAACCTAAGCCAAAGGTTTGGGGAAAATCCTTCTTTTCACAATTTTCTTGTCTTGCTGTGGAAAACCAAAAGCCTTGCGCTCCTTTTTGTGCGGCCCTGTAGAAAAAGTGACATTTTCTCAAAAGGCCAGCTTGAAAGAAAAATAACATCCGTCCAGCGGATTTTCGGAGCAAAAACAGAAACTTTGGGTGCTTTTTTTCCCTCCTGAAAAAGCGAAAGAATTAAAATTGTGTGCCAAAAAAGGGGCCCACAGCTTCAGTAAGCATGGCTCGGACCAGATTAGTCCCAGCTCCAACTTCCTTAGGTGGCGCAGTCCCCAGAAGTAGAAGAAACAATGTTAAAACTTGGCTCCTTTTGTGATTACAGTTAGTCCTATCATTCGCGGACGCCCTCAGAGTGTTGAAGCCGATGTGGGAAGTAATGTGACCCTCAAATGCGACGTGGAAGGCAACCCAACGCCGGAAATCACGTGGACGCATCAAAGTTCTCGCCGGGTAAGAAAAAATTCATTTATTTTCTACTACAAACCTCATTTTCGAAGGAAAAATATAAATAAGTAGAACATACCGAAAAGAATCAATAACAAGAATAAAGAAACATTCAAATGTTAAGAAAATGGAAAGGTTATTTGATGCAACCTAGAAAGTAGAAGGCGTCTTCAATGAAATAGAAGAACATAAATAGAAAAAAAATATTCAGATAAATAAATAGAAGTGCATGAAGGTAAATAAATAGAAATACATCAAGATAAATAAACATAATTATTGTATATTAAGATAATACAGAAATATTATTTAAAAAATGAAGAACAAGAAAATCAAACTAACATTAAAGAAAATAGGGTGATTTAATGCGACGTTTAAGGCAGAAGACGTCTTTTTAAGCGATATTAAGGTTTAGGGGGCGTTTCCTGAAGAAGTAAGGAAAAGTTTTGGGCTCGATAAGTTCAGCCAAGACGATGTCAACCCTTGATGACAATGGATTATGGGCGAAAAAGTTCCTTGGCGGAGGGAGGAGGGGCTAGCAGCAATTCTCATTACCTTGACTTGCTAAACTTGTAAAGGAGTTGAATCTGAAGGATTTAAAGGAGAAAGGGAGTGAACTGTCATGTTAATGACGTACCCAAGTTTTGGGAGGGCCGCCGCCTTAATTGCCCCTAACTCGGTTAACGTACTTGACAATTGTACCGTACTTGGTGGGATAGTTGGAAACTCCTGGAAGTGTTCACTGAATTGCAAATTTGTTCTCGGTGTTCTACATTGACAGATTCTCAGTACCGGCCCGGCTTACACGTTCTGGATGAATTCGGACTTGGCGGGACAATATCGGTGCACGGCCCGCGTAACCGGCTTCCCCGAAGTGTTCGCGGATGCTCAAGTCTACCTCAAGGGACCACCGTCCATTACCAGCAAAAAGGTGCAGTTCGGTATAGAGGGAGAAACCGTACGAATAGAGTGTGTTGCCAAGGCTGTACCCCGACCGGAGAAAATCCTCTGGACTCACGACGCCAGAGAAGTGGATACAAGTAAGTTCGTGTTCTCTTCATTTCTTTTTGGTGTTGTATCTCTTCTTTACAATTTCCCAGGTCTTGTATTTAATTTTACTCTAATTGTGGAAATGAGACTAGTATGCCAGTTTTGAAAGGCGAATGAATTGTCATTTTTGTGAAAATAATACAATTTGTGAATTGGTGTCGTATTGCAGGCGACGCTCGTTTCGCCATTGAGGAGGAATTGATGCTAGAAGGCTTGAGAAACACCTTGGTGATTAGAAAAGCGACAGACCGCGATTTTGGCGTGTACAACTGCACTGTCATCAACGCATACGGCCAAGAAATGGCGGAAATTGTGCTGAAGAAGCAAAGTAAGAACAGTTGTACCTCATTACAGACATAGGGGGGATGCAGAACCTAGACTAGACAACGAAATTTACAGTAAGGTTTCCCCCTCTCCGTAGCACAGTTCTTGTAATAGAAGTTTGCCGGGGGCTTGGGAGCAAGCAAATAATCCTTTAAACCCTTTTTTCAACCCTTATTCTACTACTGTAAGAAGATGGAAGCCCGAAAGCTCAGATTCAAAGTTTCCCGCGAAAGGTTTCGAATTTTGGGTGAAACATACTGCGAGAAAATAGGAAAATGATTGCTGTTTCATGGGAAAAACGTATTTTTGCCCTAAGTCGTGTCGTAATGGCGTTTATGGGCTAAGAAATATATGAGATGGGGTTAGTTCATGTTTTGTTGGCATATATGGGCCAAGAAGAAATATAGAAGGGGTGGCAGATTTGTAGCGAACAAGTGTGAACTAGGGGCTATAACGGGGGCAAATGCTGTAAATCCCTGTTTAGCATAGCTTAAGGGCGGGGGGGTCAACCTCTGCCGCAAGTGAAGGAGGGACAGGCAGTTGTAATTCTGTATGGGGGACTGTAAGGGGCTGGAAAAGCTTCTAGCCGTAGGGATTAGAGACGTAAGGTTCTGGTAATGTCTATCCCCCCAAGGCAGAGCAAGAGTAATATTTACGAGGGTACTAAAAACTAAGGAACTTACCATTTTCGCCCTCACAGAAAGTTTGCCTTTGCTCATCATCTTGGCTGGTGTGATTGGAGGGGTCGTAGTGATCGTGGCTTGCATCTTGGTCGTCATCCTTTGCCATCGGAGATCGAAGCATAGTAAAGGTAAGTTTTGAAACTGGAATGTTCTATTAACAGGCTAATATGCACTAAGTGTCGATGCACCTAATAGTAATGAGTTCATTAAAGCTCTTAGAGCCTGTTTTGGAAGTAATTGTGAAACGATGCTAAGGATAAAGTCGGAAATTGCAAGGAGACCCTGTAGATTGTGTACAGGTATTGCAACGTCTGCGGATTTGGCGCGCGAAACTGCGAGCGTAGAAGCCTGTCGTACCAGGCTGCGATATTCGCTAAAGCCGTAGCCAAGTTCCCGCCACGGGACTATTCATTGTTAGCCAATACCGTCGGCTGAAAAATAATTCCGTTTCCTTGGGTTATAAATCGTTTCAACGCAGTGTAGTTTTTCTTCTAGCTTTTGACCCGAAGGGATGTAATACCTTTTGTAAATGAATGTAACCTTTTTAAGGGTGAATTTTCCTTATATTCTCTTTTGATTAATAGCGTGACTTTTCCTTGTGTGAGTAATAGCTAGAATGAATTATGACTTCATAACTGAAGAAAAACCATTTGATTTATCTTTTCTTTAGAAACCAATAAAGGCGACCAGATGTCCAAGCAGTCCGACCAGTCCTCGAGTCACTGTTCCGATCTGAAAGTCGACATTCGAACAGCGTCCTCGCTGAGTAACACGAATGAAAACGACCGCGATTCGGTATGGGACGACGGTGACAACGTCGACCGCAACACACCGCGTCACAACAACCATACCGACAACTACCAGTACGCTCCGGATTACAATGACCCCGGTTTCCCGCCCATCCAAGTAATTAAAAGAAAAAAAACTCTCCTTTATATAGCTCTAATTCACTTTTGTGTCCCTTTTTCAACCTTGAATAGGATGGCCACTACAACAATGGCTACGTGCCCTATTCAAACTACAACCGTGATTACAACCCGCTAGCCGGCCCATTGTCAGCCAGCAAGTCCTCCTTATTAACACGAATTCCCATGACGGAAATGGATCCTCGCTTTTCGGCAACTTACGGCAACCCGTATTTAAAATCTTCCCATACGTCCCTCCCGCCGCCCTTATCCAATAACCTCAACTTGAACAATATGAATCAAGTGAACAATATCTACAACAATCCTATCGTTCCGCCAACGCGGGCCACCCCGAGTCCGCAGTATATCACAGGAGGCCAAAGCAGATTGGAGCCCGGCACATTAGCCACGCATGTTTAGCTGCCCTTACCGTTTTGTATAGAAAATTTGTATAAAAGAAATACCCCAGAAAATTGTGTGTGTCGTGAGAAAATAAGCATGCCTGAAAACTGTACAGTTCTCATATTTCGTACATAGAAAACTATTCAGAATGAAAAACGTTGTATGAAAGGATGACAAAAAATAGATAAATATGCTATTAGCTTAATAAGCTCACACGACTCCATTTCTTTGGTTCTGGTCCATTACAAACCATTTTGTATGCAAAAACACAAGTGTGGGTCAAACTACAAAAAAGAAAAACTTTCATTTTCTCACACACCTGCGAGTATCCACAAGTGCAGTTGACTAGGTTAAAACCGACACTTGGGAGGGAGATTCTTGTCCTTGGAAAGGTTACAGTAAGCTGACGTGGCCATTGTCCTCAAATGTTCTACAAAAAAAATCTTTACATAAAAAAAGGGTGATGGGAGTGAAGATCTCAAGCCAAGCTAAGCATGTCCTAGGCTTTTCTGCTCGTTCCAAACCCGGAGCAGTTCTTCGGAATCTTCGTAACCGTGAGAGGCAATGACGTGCTGGTAGTCCTTCAAGGCATACGGCTTTTTCCAGTAGTAAAACTCCTTACAATGGTAAGGCACAATGCCGGCCTTCTTGGCTACTATGGCTAAGTAGATATCATCAAAGCGAAAATGCTGGGTGTAAAAACTCGCGTAATACATGTCCAGAAGTGCGTTGCGAGACAGAACAAAAGCACCTGCTGTGACATACGGCGGCCACAGGCTGAACGGGTACTCGGACAAGGGAATGTACCATTTGCTGGTACGGTGCCGCAACGGGGTGGAGTTGAACACAAAACCGCTGTACAAGCGCACATCCTCGGGAATGTCCATATCCCCACCCATATCCCATTGTTGCAAGTGACGTCGAGGTGATAAGGGTAAATCTGTAGTAGTATTTAATCGCTTGCTGAGCTTGGATTGTCTCGTTCTCCGCCGCAATCTCTTCTTGGCCTTATCTTCACTTATCAGTTTCAACGATCGCTCTAATCTCACTTCGTCATCCAGAAACGCAAGATTCTTGGGAACACTATTTAAAATGCCTGAGGCAAAGACTTCTTCCTCTAAGTATTCTGGGTACTTCCAAGGGTTCCGCAGAAAAAGGAGCAAATTACGGACGGAAATGTACATGTCGTCATCGGCAAAGAGGACGAAGCGGGCGTTCGGGCAATGCTGGACCGCCCAACGGAATCCCATCATGGTTTTGCAAGTATTGTTGAAGTACGTGTCCCAGAAGTCGCCTTGCACCAAATCCCCAAACTGGCGTTGTTCGCCTTCGATCTGCTTCTGCAACTCCGGTTCCCAGGGTCGATTGCCAATGAGGAAGACACGCTGGGTCGGGACATCGGAGAAGCGATCCTGAAAGCCCCACGAATTTCTTATTGCTAGCCGTCGATGAGTATGTGAGATGGCCGATTTGACCACGAAAAGGATGCGATATTCTTGTAACTGGCCTTGGAAGATGCAGCGCTCTGAATTAGGGATGAGCAACGAAAAATTGTACCGGTGATTGATGGGCGGGGTGTGGGGAGTTTCGCCACGTCTAAGAGAGGCAATTAAAGGTTTAAGATCGACATTAAGGGGGTAAGAAAATTCTGCGTGGTAGTCACGTTCACGCAGGTGATGGAAAATGCCACACAAGTCGAGAAAAAGTAGAAACAGCAAAGACGTGACGACATATTTCCATTTTAGGTAGAAATATATTTTCCTAAGCTTGGGTAGATTCCACATCATCATTTTTGTTTAAAGAGCGGCCCAATTTTGTACTGCTATGGTTTCAACCAAATAAAAGGCCAAGTTTAAGCCCGAGGTATACTAAGAATAAAACAAATATATTTAAGATTCATTATGAAAAACATATGTACGCTTATGGTACCTTTCCAAAGGACGCCACCTTGTAGCATTATATTCTTTGAGGAAAAAACTGGAAATATTACCATACCACACAAGGAAAAGAAGTTACAGGCTGTAAGTTTGTTATGCTTGTCTTCAAAACATTTGGATTTTACTACATAAGTAGTAGGTTCCTCACTAGATGGCGTTTTGGTATCAAACAAGAAAAATCAGCGGCGTGGCAGAATTTCCGGATGAAATTTCAGGTCTTAGAAGTATAATTGAGTCTTCAGTTTCAGCTTAATAATTTTGTACAATTATACTCAACTGAGAGTTAATAAATATAAATTTTTTGTTAAAATTGATATGCAATTGCATGTTATGAGAATGGGGATAAAAGGATACTTTCGAAAAGTTGGCTATTCTCTTGAGTTCGCAGCTTTCTGCCCTCCCTATTTTTTTATGGGATCGTACTTGTTATTGCTGTAACGTTTCGCGTGATTATACTTTTAATCATGGAGACGAATCCAAACAAATATTGTCGCACACATGTACTGCCATCAACAGGAAGCAACAATAGAACTGACTAATCAGCTTGAATGGTAACTGGGCAATGATCAGAAGCTTAGGACAATTTCCTTCTACCATATTAGCACGACAACAATAAAATGTCTTTCATCCCGGGACAGCGGACAAACGAATCCCCAGGCCCATGTTTGCTAGGTTAATGCTGACAAACCGTTCCAGGCTTGTTCGTATCTTTGATTTTATTGTTTGATCTTAAACACAAACAGCTATTGAGCTGTGCATTCTAGATATCATTAAGCATTGACGAACACTTAGTGTTACAAGGGTTAATTAGTTCTAAAAACAAGGGTTTGAATCAGCAATACAAACCCATCGTCTTTTCCATCTAACTCAAAATTGCAAGGACAACATTTAGTGTACTTAGGATGTTAGAGAGGTCGTAGAGTACGAAGTTTTCATAGGAGCCAAAGCATTTCCTGTTTTTTCTGAGTTTGAAAAAGCATTGAATGAACGCCAGAAGGTTAAAGAGCGCGTGGCGGTGTTGATAACCAAAACGGAGACTACATCATTTAAGAGCACTTCAATTTTTAAACGTTTCTTTTGTAACGCGGATAACGGGATTTCTGCTCAAACAAAAGACTTTGCAAATCAGAGTGGCGCTTCGTTTTTGCAATTTCTGAGGAACGCTGCCGCGCTGGCGCGGATATTCGTAACCGTTGAGTGTGTGGAGGCAAATTCGTCCAGTACAGCAACGCCGTATAAAATCATCGGTCGCAACACCGGGTCCTTTAGTTGCTCTCCAAGATCTCTTCCAAAGTTGTATCTCGCAAGTCTTCTACCGACATGCATGTAATGTGTGTCAGTTTCAATGGCCAACTAAGGATTTGAAATTCAGTTCATATTTTAGTGCTCTTGTCATAATCTTCAAAACCACAAAGCATAAAGGCAAGGTATTGTACCGTACATTTTTCCAGATGCTCGTTTTCTTCCAAGCTGTCGTAGCTGTTCCGTTTTCAAAATTTTCAGTAATGGAATCGACGAGAATCTATTTATTACAAACTTTATCCCTGCCCGGACCTGCGACGTCTGCCTTTCACCATTTCGTTGCGCTAGATTGTTTTTCAATAGGATGTGTTTGAAGATGTCGGAACCTGAATCTGATAGATGATCTAAGTTGAAGCGATGATAATTAGGCCAACAGCCAGAACTCCATACCGACATACTGCACACCCGCCACGTTCAGGATGTAAGGGAGGGTGCGAGCAAACAGGAAATCGCCATGCGACCTAACATCAACTCTCCTCCCTCATCATCTCCATCGCACACTCGTTTGTACACCTAACATGTGATCTTGAGCACCCAACAGGCCTTAAGCTTAAAGATCGAGACCATTCCTTTCGAATTTTTCCTGCGCATTTCTGCAGGCCTGAGGAAGAACTGGTTTCTCAATACCCAAATCAAGAACAGCTTATCTGCCTGTTAAGGATTGCTTTCATTCCAAAGTTCTTCCAACGAAAGGAAAAAAAAAATCCCCTCTAAAATCCTGATTTACTTCTGTACTCCAAACGGAGAGATTTGCATAAAGACAAGCACTTAACCGCAAATGGTGGGCATCGAGGGAGGGGGGAAGAAAATGCTGCAGCAATTTTGGAAACGGAAAAGTGTAGGACAACAACTTTTCGTAGAAAACATGGGAAATGCCAAGACTGTAAGAAAAAGGTTTTGCTAGAAAGTTCTTCGTAAACAACCTGTAACACAGTAAAATGGATTACCATTCCTAATTAACTTTTTGGAGCAATTCAGCAATGGAAAGAATTCCCAGGAATAGTAGTTGGTGTAATACCACTGAAAAAGCCTAAGGAGCTATGGCAGAAGTTCGAAAACAACTCAATTGTGTCACATCAACAGCTGCTGCGAAAAGTCTCACGACGGAAAAAAAAGCTCCTTAGACGGGTTTTCATTACTGTCGTAGGTTATAAACCATATCTTAAACCTCAGTGTGCATCGAGGCGTGGGCGAATATAGTACGCGCGAATTCTTTTAGATAGCTATTTTCTCACCCACCCCAAAAGCAAACGGAGGGCAAAGACGTTGAAAGCTTTATAGGTATTTTTGTTTGTTTTCTCGCTTTTTTTATATGGAAAAGACATTATCACACTCTCATTGCGCTTTAAAGCGCTGGGAAATCGACCAGAGGAAGCGGAGCAAATTTAGATTACGTTGGAGTCATCTGTCATTAGCAGACGCTTGGTACTGAAAGGGTTCTTTGGTACTGCCTTGTATTTATGATGATGAAGCGATTTGTTGAAAGAGAAATACTGACCACACATACAGAAAGGAGATTTTTCCGCCGTTCATAGGCTATTTCTGCTTTTTTTCTTCAACTCCTTACCGCGCACATTTCTTCGCCGTTAACCTTTCCCCGTTATCTCACCGCCAAAGTTCTGACCACAACTACTATAGCCGGGCCCCTTTGTCAAGGAAACCGTGCCAACAAAAACTTCCGTGGGACAGAACGCAGCTTCTGTGCAAATTTGCATCCCGTGATCTTCCCGGTCTGTAAAAGCATCATCGCATTACTCCACTGGCATCAATGATGAATCATCCCTCCAGAAAGACTAAACCGTTCCATACAGCAAATTACCCTCCAGGTTTCTCACTCTTCCCTACAACTCGTCAAACGAAAAACAAAGAAAGAAAAAGAATTAAAAAAACTAGAAGAAAAATACCCTAAAAATATCCTATTCTTACTACACGACACTTGCGTGTAACAAACACTCTTGGATTCTGAACTACTCACTGTTACACAAGTATCGTGCATCTAGAAGAGGACAAATATGACAGCGCCTGCCAAGGAGGAAGATTCATTGTTGCCTAATGCCGTCTGCTGGGAAGACACCGTTGGCTTTTTTTTCTGAACGCTTACTGCATCATTCTCTTCTATCTGACAGCGTTAATTTCTTCTCTTCGGGTTTTAATAGTCGTTGAAAGAAATACCCCCACTACAGGTCCTCCTAGTCCATCAGGAACAATGATCTCGTAATGACCTGGATGACACCCTCTTGATATGCCATATGCACGCCCCCCTTAATACAGCACCACCCAATGTCCAACTTGGCAGCAGCGTCCTGTTCCATGACCATTGCTGCAGCAATACACGCCAGTAGGGACTGTATGACTGTTTAGGAACACTGTATTACTGCCTAGGCCCCCTCGCTGTTCGACTGGCGTCAGCCCCCTGCCATTGATGGCCATCTTGCCAGATCTTGGGTGTGTATGGGGATCCTAAGAGCACAGGGCGACACAAGAAGTGAGATGGCTTTCATTGTCTCTTGCCATCTTTCCTCTCTTCATCTTCACTCGAACGCCTTGGCACCGACCGGAAGCCTTCCGTGGCGTACCAAGTACCAAGACTTACAATATGTACTACGGAAAAGAGGGATATGTGGCCATTTCTTACATGTGTCCCTCTCTGGTTTTCTTGTTAGTTACGGAACTCCCCATCATGCACCGGTTCTGCGATTCCGATTGAGTTAGCACCCATTGAAAGAGCGCACTCCAGGATAAATTCAACATTCATGTCACGGAAACAAAAATAAAGCTTACTTGGGCAACTTTTTTTTCCCCCTACTTCCCGCCGAGTCATCTCCGTCTTTTTTCTTGCTCACTTTTTGGGGGCCCTATAATTTAAACCAATTCCTCTCCCCTGACGGTATCAAAGCAAACCTATCTCATGATTCTTTTCACAGATAAGAGATCCAACTTTTTAACGTATCCGCTGACAAGTTTCGACATTTCTGCCAACTGCGGAGCTTCACAAAGTCAAAATGAAGTGCGGTGGCAGTTTCTCAGAAATGTTGAAAGGAGAGAACAACCTTTTCCTTGGAAAAAAACGCCCCCTCTGACAGATTACAGTCACTCTGGCAACAAAAGTTAACATTTTTGGAGAAATACGCACATGTCCGGAGATTGTTGAATTCTTGGGATACAATGTTGCAGTAATGGAGCCATAAGCGGAGCGCGTCGTTTGGTGTGCTACGAGGGTTCATTTCCTGACTTATGAAAAAGTGGGGGGGAGAAAACACAAGAGCCACGACCTGACTAGGGAGCGTTTTTACTACTAAGGAAGAGAAAGAGACAACTCTCGCAGTAGTTTGTTGCGACCGTCACTAAAAGACCAAAAACAGCGAAGCAACTTTAATGGCATCAAAGGATCGCCCTTTCTTTCCTTCATCGAGGTTAGTTACAACCTATACAGCCATAAAAAGACGTTAAGGGAAACCCTAGCTTTCAGGCGACTCTTTGGGAGGTCACTTGCGTTTAACCAAAGAAAACTTCGTCAAAGAGTTGCTGTAAAGGCATGGGTAATCACATTCTTGGTTTCAATGATCGTTGTCCGATAAGTGCAAAACTTCCTCCCCACGGAAAACAGAAGAAAACGACAAAGCAAAAGTGCATCCAAGATGTTCTCTTTATTGCCCTCAAGCGCATCGATTTGGAAGATGTAACTAAGGAACCCAATGAAAGATGCTATAGAAGAACCGTCGCGCTTTCCCTCCTGTTGCTCCTGTTTCTTTTGTCCCCATGTCACGTTTGTGTATGTCTGTCTCTTACCAGGAGTACCCGAACGTATTGTAATGTTGCATTGTGTGGATATCTATGTGTGTTGACGTGTGCTGTCATGCGTATGTATTATGCCTGAATATGGAACATGTTGACGTTTATTAATACGGGCATTAATATTACAGGGATTAGAGCGTAGGGGGATTATTCCCATATTTGGTAACTCCATCTACACGCAATGGACGGCGAGAATCGTATTGTACTGAACGTGGGCGGGATTCGCTTTGAGACGTACAAAACAACGTTGAAGAAAATCCCAGCAACAAGATTGTCTCGCCTGACTGAAGCTTTAGTAAGTACATGGTCCAGGCTTTGACGCCCTCAATTACAGTAATAACACCCCTTACTTCAAAGGTAAACTACGACCCAATCCTCAACGAGTACTTCTTTGACCGACACCCTGGCGTCTTCGCCCAAATCCTCAACTACTACCGGTAAGTAACGCAAACTAGATGACGCAATCCCAGATTTTCATGTTTTGTAACCGGAGTCTCACAACAGTACTGGCAAATTGCATTACCCAACACATGTCTGCGGACCCTTGTTTGAGGAAGAGCTTGAATTCTGGGGACTAGACTCTAATCAAGTTGAACCATGTAAGCACAATCTCGCTTAAATAAACTTAACACTGTTGTTTTAAAGTGTATAATGATCCCTCCGTTTAGTCGGGGTAAAAGGTTCCACGGAAGCAGCACGTGAAATCAACAGTACGAAACTAAACTTTATACATGTGGAAGACATGTAACAAATTCCTTATCGTAAGAACGAAATAAATCAAGAGAGTTAAACTTACTTTATTTTTGAAATGTACTCTACGTTTGCAGCACAAGCTATTGATAATATGTGAACAATCTGATACAATACAGCTATTGTAAAATATTGATACATTATGGATAAATTGATAACATAAATTCAGTAAATTTATGAAAGTACATTCAGTAAATTTATGAAAGTAAATTCAGTAAATTTATGAAAGTAAACTCAGTAAATTTATGGAATTCGCACTAAATGAAATTATAGATTTAACAAAGCCAACGAATCGTATTCTTTCATGACTGACGCGTGAGGACATTACTGCATAACGAGAGACTTCTATTGTCAGGCAGTTACTTAAAATAACGTAAAAATTTCTCGACCGCGTAAACCAGATTTAGGCTGAACTGAGCCACCATAAACGGAGGGATTCACTACTAAATGAGTGCTTGACGTTACTGTATAAAGTGCCATTTTATTTAGGTTGCTGGATGACTTATACTGTGCACCGAGATACTCAGGTAAATCCGATTATCGGAACGTTATGCTCAGGGAGGATTAACTGTAAGTCTTTTTCTATTAATTTTGAAGACGACCCTGGCCATTTTGGATAAACTGGACATTGAAACGGAGAAGCCATCAGAAGAAGATATCGCGCGGAAGTTCGGTTACGAGGAGGATTACGCGGCGGGGCGCTTGTCACGTTGGCAGCGGTTGAAGCCGGCAATTTGGTCCCTTTTTGACGAGCCGTACTCCTCATTGCCGGCTAAAGTAAGTTTCCCAATTTTCTGCTACCTTCGACAGATTCTTTCTCCTCCCTTTACACGTCCTTCCATCAAAATTCAATCTAAACCTCCAAGGGCGATTGAAAAATTGAAGAGAAAAAAAATATCCTGCGTCCGGAAACGCCTCAGCAGGGTAAAAGGCGGAAGTTGGGCTAGCTGGGCTCTACTAAGGAAGTTCCTTTTTAGCTTGGGAACAGATAAAAGAACAAAAGTACGAAGCGTGATGTCCCTTGCTTTCTTTCTTATTGTCTGTTATAGATGTGTGATATTGAAATTTCGACATAAACAAGCATGTGGCTTCGACTAGGAAAGAAAGAATATTATGTATCGACGCTGAATTTTAGGGCAAGGTAAGACTAAGACTAAGGGATTTTTACTTCATTTATTTGCCTCGCTGCAACAACAAGTACGTGTATGAAGCGTTAGTTGATGAACTACTGGGGCAACGGAATCCCTTAATCACGAAAAGTAAATCCCTTCGAAGTCTAGGAAATGAGCTTCCCGGAAGGGAACGATGTACTGCGCAATAGGGAAAAAGTCAATCTGTGGCCAACTTCTTGACAGCAACGAGAAAAAATACTTACCCAGTCGCCGAGGCATCTACCCAATGACAGAATATTATATAACAGCAATAAAGTTTGCAGTTATCCCGACCTTCGTCTATTACACATGTTCATATAATCGATATAAACCCTACGGTTTTTGATTAGACCACCAATTTTGTCCGAAAGATTCCCGAGAGGAAACCCTACACGCCTCCCACTCTTTAAACCTTTCTGTCCGCAAAGAATTTCGTTCTTGCTCTGAGTCACCTGCACCATCCGTACGCCCATGCTCATTTTTTTTATGAAAGCAACCTTTACATGTAGCCAAGAAAAGCCACCTTCCGGTTATGAATAAGTAAAGATATGTCGAGAGTATGTGATCCATAAGAAGGGCTGCAATGCGCGATTTGTGCGAAAAGAAAATTCTCATATGTTCGCTAGATCCCTGACTCTACAAGTTCTACTGCCTAAATATTTTCGAAAGCGGGTTACAACAATTCTTTGTTGTCTTGGGTAATCTTTGCCAGTATGTGCAGCACCATGAGCCCCCCTCCCCCCCAACGAAAAAATACTTGGAGTTATATAAAGGGTCTCATTAAGCAGCCTACAGCTTTTTTGCCTTAATTATCTGTTCAAAGCACTTGGACAATTACTTGTCCAGATAGGTAACAAGCTGGTCGGGATATTTAAAAGCCTTCTTGTAACGAGTACTAGCTTGTAAGCGCACTTAAAATGTTTTAAGTTGGATCGACTCTCTTCACTTCCAAGGAGCATCGGCATTACAATGCAAAGAGCGATGTTCACGCTGAGCCATACTAAAAGAAAAGCCTCAGGCGGCTTCATTAGCCTTGTAGTTTGTCAAATAGTTTTTTTTATTGTTCTTGGCAATACCACAAACCGCGTACATGCACTCATTAAGCCACGTAAGGATCATTTCCAGCATCTCTATCAAATGAGAAAATTCACACACACGTAGAATTTTTTATCGATTTCTTTCTTTTTCGGTGCTAATAGGCCATGTCGCGTTACGCTACGTTGAAAATCAATTGAATCAACAATGAATTCCCTTGCGCAACCTGTCAGGCGGAGTGCGTAGGAAACTGTCTCATTGCTCGAGAACTTTTCGATTATATTGAATCAAGAACGTGAATGAAGCTGGCAGAAATACGCTGTCAACCTCCCACATATAAATGTACGTCTTAGTTCGACATATTCCGTTGGGAAAATATTAATTTTCTTTCCATGCGCCGTAAGTAAGCGTGTAACAATTAAAATCGCGTGAAGGACATACCGAAAAATCTTTATAAAGGCGTAGGCTATGTGTAACAAACAGCTGATGGTCAAGTCGTCGCAATTCCAAGTATGCAATTAATATAAGTCGGGTGTTAAGTTAGCTTTACCTAAACTCAGATAACAACGTCGAAACACTTCACTCTGACAACTCCTTTCAACTCAAAACGCTCGTTTTCTATCAGCTGAACTTCAATTCCTGGTACAATTCCTCAGCTCAGAACGTTCAAACCAGAAGAAACGCAAATGCATTTCCCAGCACGAACATCTTACTCCCTAAACGTAAAAGTTGTATTTTTTCTCCATTTCTTTCTCTTGCTCTTCCTTCTACCTTCCTTCCGAGCAAATTCTGATCGGAACACTTTATCACGAGATGAAAAGCGCAAGTTTCAGCGTTTTTCAGCGCTAGTTCCAACATAAAGTGCATATGGATGTTTGTAAACGTACAAACTAACAGAGAGAAAGTAATGTAAGTAAAGTAATACAATCCAAAGCAATCAAGGACATTGTTTAATTCAGCTACTCCTTCGTTTTTATTACTTCGCTCATTTGTATCACTTGTACTGTATCAAGTGTGGGTTGCATAATCTCCCCACTTGTACGAGGTGGGAAGGTTCAACACAAAGATTCCACCTCTGGTACAAGCGACTTGGTATTCCAGCCACCGAACTGGCGTAACTTAAGTAGCCCGCAGATTTCTTAAGCGTTTTAAGCGCCTTTTTGGCGTCTTTTAAGCATCCAGCCGTCAATTAAGACGTCTACTTAACGTACGCGTGCCACTTGGGAATATTTTTTTTTTGCTGCGAACACTGAGTATGGCACCAAGACCTCAGCTTTTAGCACTGCGACATTACGGCACGCAAGTGGTTTTTGTCTTAGTGCAACTATCAATACTAACACTGGAAACGAAAATCAGATGCAAAAGTTGCACTAGGGTGAAGTGACTCAATCAGCACTGGTCCCAGCTGAGTGTATTCAGTACAGTGGCCCTTAGCACTGGTATATGAGTAGAATCCGCTAACCGCAATCAGTGCCAAAACCTGCTGCACTGTGTTTTCAGCAGAACACGCAGAAATTCAAAGGACACTCTTTGACTTGCCCGAACCACGACTCCCACTATGAGAACTGTGGCCTCCAAATATGTATGTAAATATATGTTCGTATGAGTTTTTTCATTTGTTTTCGTATCTGTTTTGTAGGGCGTTGCTGTCATTTCCGTGTTCTTCATTTGCGTCTCGGTGCTGTCTTTTTGCCTTAAAACGCATCCCAATATGCGAGTGCCCGTCATGCGAAACGTGACCGTCCACGGCCCGGGCAACTTAACTTCCTGGACGCTGGACAAGTCGCGTACCGAGGCTCATCAAGCGTTCTTCTACGTCGAGCTGGTCTGCAACGCCTGGTTCACTTTCGAGATTACCATCCGTTTCATCGTCAGCCCCGACAAGTGTGAATTCATGCGATCGGTGGTCAACATCATCGATTTCATAGCCACGCTCAGCTTTTACACCGACATGCTCCTCCAAGAGCTGGCCCACGACCTGGAAAACGCCGATATCCTCGAGTTCTTCAGCATTATTCGTATCTTACGTTTGTTTAAGCTCACGCGCCACTCCCCCGGGCTCAAGATTCTCATTCACACCTTCAAAGCTTCCGCCAAGGAGCTCACTTTATTGGTCTTTTTCCTCATGCTGGGGATTGTCATCTTCGCTTCGCTAGTTTACTACGGTGAGCGCCTCCAAGCAAATCCCCATAATGATTTCAAGGTAACAAAAGGAACAATTTCTTGACATCTGCCCCTGCCACTTTTGTGTTATTACTCTTTCTGGAACTTAACTCTACTCGTCAACATAGGCCTGTCACTAGGCCTTGTTGTAGCGACTCGTAACCCAGAGACGGCCAACATTACTTTTTCTACGTGCTGTGCCTCTATTGTTGCTTTCATTTTTGAGAAGACTGAAGAATTATTCCTTTATCATTGCAGAGTATTCCCGAAGGCCTGTGGTGGGCCATTGTCACTATGACAACAGTAGGCTACGGGGACATGGCGCCGAAAACGTATGTAGGAATGTTTGTGGGCGCATTGTGTGCATTAGCGGGAGTGCTTACCATTTCCTTGCCCGTGCCTGTTATTGTGTCCAACTTCTCCATGTTTTACAGCCATACCCAAGTAAGTCAAGCCGCGTCAGCGAATCCTCCTTATTTTTCCGCCAATGTTAGCATTGGCGAAAAAATCGCGAAACATCGCGAAACATTGGCGAAAAAATAGGAGGATGGGCAATGAGGTTGGTTGTCCAAGAAAAAAAAAGAGATAAAAGAGTAAGAAGTGGCGTCCAAAACTTAATCCCCCCACTCTTAATTAAGGCTCGCTCCAAATTACCGAAGAAGCGCCGTCGTGTTTTACCCGTCGAGCAACCCCGCCGAAAACGCGAGCGAGATCGAGCCGGAGGCGAAGGATCTATGGCACGGAGATTGGGGTTAGGTGCGGGGACTGCCAAATTAACGCAACCCCTAGCGGCCCGATTAGGCAAGCCAATTTCTGTGTCTTACTTTCCTCCTTCCCTATTCACCATAATAACTGCATAAGGATTACTCCAAATGTCTGCCCTGTGCCCATTCCTAATGCCAAACCAATTGCAGGTTACTTGAATGGAACGGGATTCTATGCCAATAGGCAGAACGCCCCCTACATGGCCACGCTAACCCCACCGGCCCCGACGTTCACTCAACCGCTTCAAGCGCGTCCAGCTACCAACATTGACGTGTCAACCTGGGCCCCCTACGGTAACTTAATCATCACTGTTGCACCAGATCTGACGCATGTTTAACTCTGTCTTGTATTACAGTGCCCCCTGTCCCGAAGAAAGAACCCGCCAAAACTGAAACAGTGTCGACATTTGCCTTGTGACCGGGAAGCCTCCAGAAACGGACCAAAGATAAACAAACGGCCAAAAAAAGTTTTATTCTTCCTCCCCTTCCTTACCTAAGGCTATGTTACCCACTGCTTCCGTGCAAGATTACCCAAACCTGGGTTAAGCGCAACCTGCGTTCCAAACTGGCACCCAATCGGGTCAAAGAAATGGGTATCCATTTTATGTTTCGATGGAGACTTAATATCGTCTAATCGTTGCCATTGATTTGTAGGAAAATGCATAAATAAACATGTTTAATAGAAAATAAACTCTTATAAACAAATAGACTCGGAAAGAAAAAATAGGTTAAATAAGCAAACCTCTGTATCACAAAGTAACTAGGGACGAATGAAACACGGCTCACTGAACTCGCCAAGAAAGAAAATTAAACTTTCCTACTGCGATCAGAATATATATTCACTTAGACGACAAGGTCTGGAAATTACCTTTGGTGACTGTACTGGTTATAAACATTCACCAGAAAATGTGGTAAAGGAAAACACGTTTGTTTACGTTGTGAATGTAGGACTCCACTTAACGACAGGAAACGCGTTACTAACCCAACGCCTTGGGCGGTATATCTATTGCTGTCCTCCACAATTGTCAGTCTTACAAACAAACGCGTAAACACGTTCATAAGTATTGGATTGAGGAGTCGGTTGGAAGAGTCAGACACTATTAACTGCAAAGTGTGGTCGCAAGCAAACTGGTACCAAAAAGTAAAGCCGTCGACCTGAGCTAATTTGACACAGTGACGCGCTAAATTGGTAGGAGAATTTTAGTTGAAACTTCTATTCGTGGAGTTGAAACTTGTACTGGAAATCGAGAAACATAATAGAATTCATGGAAGAGATAAATTTTGATTGTAAGCTTATTGGATTCGTACACAATCCATGGTTGAAACGCAAGCTGGCTTACTCGAGTTATTTTGCCATGCTAACGCATGATAAGTTGGCAGGAGGCCCATCTTAAATTACTATACTACGAAGTGAAATTCACGTTGGATGTGGCGAAATGCGAATGCAGCATGAGGAGAAAATAATTATTTTACCGGACAGTTTCTGGTTGAAACGTAAGTTTGAACCAACCTGCGTTACTTTGGTACGCTAACGCGCAGCTAAATTGATACGGCGACATTCTAATTGCAATAGTAAAGAAACTTCATGTAAGATATAAAGCGACACAATGTTGGGAATAAATATACTTTGACTGTATTGTAAACGTTGAGGAATGATAAGTACCATAATTGTTCGCGAAAAGAATGGCAACAATGAAATACATTCACAGCACGTGGCAACTATGACACCTTCTAGTATGAAGCCAAGCAAAAAGTACTTGAAGCAATATTGTTCAGAGATACGATTCTTCCAACGCGTACTTTCCTGCAAATCCCAAAAATACTTAATTACTACGGCCAACCCACGCAAAGACCAATAAACAAGCCACGAACTCCCGTTTTCCACACTTTACCTTCAGGCTTTTCCACAGCGGGGATATTTTCCATATAAATATCTTCTCCGATGACTAATGTAGCCGAAGTATTGGTAGTCGTCGAGAGAGCCTCCTTTTCAATGACTTCTCCATGCCTCTCCTTAGGACTGTCATGAGGTGATAACTGGAATCTGACTTCGCTATTTTTCGTAACCGACCCTTTCTTCTGTGCTGTGCTCTTCTCCTGCACTTTAGCGGTCAATAGCCGCACTTTTTCCTCTTTCTGGCATTAAAAAGTACAAAGAAATATATAGTAAAAAAATAGATAAAAAGAAAAAGCACAGATTTTCTTAACAGGGGAACCAAGAAGGGGCTTTCCCCGAACTTACCGCTGCAATCAATTTCTGCAACTGCTCATTCTCGGCCATTAATTTTCGCAATTTTTCCTCCTCCTCCCGGGAGGCCAGACGCTCAGACGGTTTCGCTTCCGTCTTATCTGAAGGATGACGCACCACCTCTATAATCTACAACACCCATCCCCCAGAGGAAGCAAAAGATACAGTATTGTCAGTTGCCTCGTCTCCCAGAGCAAAAGCAACACATTGGCCTATAAACAAACCTTGGGGACGAAGACGAGAGCCATGGACAAGAAACAGCAGAAGACAAGCGCTAACGTTACGAACGCAAACGATGCATCTTGTTGTGAGGAAATGACCAAAGTGACCGGAGCCGTAATCAAGCAAAGGACTACCACGTTATAAATAGACATTCCAACGAAACGGGTATCGTTGATGGACTTGACTTTCAAACTACGTGTTTCGTACGCCAAGAACAATCCGAACATCAGCAACAAGCCTTTGTAACCATACACCACCCCTGAAACAAAAATGTCAGAAACACAATATTATCATCAAATTTGTTACTATTAAATGGAACCAAAACTGACCACTTAAATTTACCAAATTGCTAACCGACTTTCATTTAATCATAGTCTGAAACCACAATATTCGCTAAAATATCGTCTTTTTTTATTGACGTGAACTAATACTCGTTGCCTTATCGTCTTTTGCGTAATATATCAAATGAATACTGTGCATAACAAGAGAAACTTTGACAAATAAAGGAACAGGCATAATATAAGCATAATAGAAATCCCCATAATAGAAAACCCCAAAAAGCAGACATGTAAAGAAATACATTACTTTACAGTTTACTTATAATTATTTCCATTTAGCAATTAACAATTATACTGTCAATTTTATTTCTAATTACCAAGAAATTAGAAAACTAGCCTTTTATTTATGTTGCAAAAAATCTGTTTGAGCTAAAAACTCGTCTATAAGCTTCTCGCGAAGTAGTGCTAAAATAGTACTGTAGCAATTAAAGCAAAAGACGCAGGAAGTCGTTAAAGTTTTTTCTCTTTTTTTCTAGACTACGCTATTTTTAAAAGTAGACATTTTTCTCTTCACTTTAACGATGAGAGTTAGAAGTTCATTTTTCTTTCTTTTTCCTTTACCTAGCCATATGTTTTGAAACTGACTGACGCAGTGTTCCAGAATGGGTTTATTCTTCATGTCCTCATTGGAATCTACTGGATCTTCTAAAGCAAATTGCTCCACATTGCGGTACAGGGGATCTATAATCGCCCAGACTCCCAAGACCACCACGTCGACCAACAACAGGCCGCAAACGAGCCAGTCCACTTTACCATGTTTCTCAACCTAACAACAGCCACCGTGTCAATCCAAAAATTCGAAATACCTTATTTTTTGCTCTCTCTCTTCAAATATTTTTCTCTGTGCTGTTACCTTGCCTTCTTGTTTGGCTTTCGTGGAAAGACGGTGAACGTGCCAAACTTTAGAAAACATGGCGCCAAAAGCTAGCGTAAAGCCGCAGCATAAGAGCCAGGCACGGGCTTGGCAAACAAATTCAAAATGACCCATTGGGACAGTTTCGCCATCCAAACCTAGTACAAACACGCTCGACAGCAGTAAAATGATGCCCAACAGCATCAAGTTGTTACAAGACGGCTGCGACATTTGGATCAACCTATTTAGCAGAAGAAAATCAGGAAAAAAACGTTTGTAAAATTAAAAAGGCTTGTACTTTAAGTCAAACCCATTATCCATTGCGATCTCTTACCTCCGTTCCCGGTACATCGTATTAAAAACGAATAGGCCTATGGCGGCCAAGATGCCAATAGCAGATACAACGCACATGGTCGTAAATAAGCCACGCGACACCGTACGCAAGACTTCGCGAATTATTGTACGATCCTGAGGAACTTTTCCACCTTAAAGGGTAATTATTTGGCAATTAATGCACTAAAATTCTTAGCTCGTTCAAGAAGCTCGTGCGCAAAAGCTGTTAATTGAGGTGATTTTTGTTTTTACACCCAAATAAGGTGACAAATTGACATTCTTGTGTTGTTTTTCCTTTCCATGAATTTCTCTCAATTTTCGATTAATTCACGCGAAATGTGAAGAAACTTTCTACCTTAAAACTGCAAGTCTAAGGATAATGTCATGTTTCAAACGTTTGTGCAGTAACTTTGTAGGTAATATGCGTGGGAACATACCTATCCATTTTTCTCTCATCAACCAAGTCAAATTATCCGTTTGGGTGTCATAGTAACCCAGTTTGTAATATTTCCCTCCCAACATCTGTTCAAACTGCGTCCATGCAATGCGATCTCCTTTAGAGCTGAACGCAACAGTTCCCTGAAGAGTTTAACAAATTAGAGGAAAAATACAAAAGAATATCTTTCCTTACCGAAACTCCTAAAAATTGGGTGGAATTCATGGCGGAGTACAATTCAGCAGCAATTTCCTTATTGCTGTAGGTGAAATCTTCTATCTTGACATTCTTGCTCCGGTTGAGGCGTTCCATAGTCTTGTTCAACGCTAGAAATGGAGATGAAGATCCCAAATTTAATTTTGTACCTTCCCGTACTCCGGCGAAAGATAAAGTAACATGATCAAGCAATAAAAACATATTTGCCTACTGAACAAAAAGGCGAGGAGACAAATGCAAATAACAAGGGCCATGCTTAAATAGGACAAGCGTGTTGCGTTCCGAAAAATTGCTTGAGAGGTAGAAATGTACCCATAGCTGCGGCCCAAATAGCATCGTAGGCTAAAGGAGCTTCCTGATACCCCTCCGGGTACCTATCGTTGTCGATATCATAGCCTTGTTGTTTCAATGCTGCATTCAACCGAAGACGAAAGTCCTCTACAGTCTACATTCACCACCCATTTATCCCCCAGAAAACACACCAAAGGAAAGCCAGACATGTTAAAGAAAAGGTTAGTGACGCAGAAGTACTTTCGAAAGAGGGTTTATGTAACAGACGCTAGTAAAATAGTGTCGAAAACGTGTACAGAGAAGGACTATGAGTCAGATACGCGAAAAAGCCACAATAATTTTCCAGCAGCCAATTCATTGTTGACAGCATGGACGGGTAGTGGTTCCCAACCCGTGCTAAGCGTATTCTCAAGAGGTATGCAAATGGCCTCCATAAAGAGTGCACACCGCTTAACGTTATTGATAGCTGACCTATTTACTATATCTGCCACTTCCGCGCAAATGGCGTCGTATGCTTACCGCCATGTTTGCTTTAGGTGCCGCGCGATCGATCTGTGGTTCTCATTTAACATAATGTATGCACATTCCATTGAAGCTTTTTTAGTTTCTCTCCGCACCTTATATAACTTTTAATCGGTATTAGTTTAATAACCAAAGTATCAATACAATGATGTTGACGCGCTTGCCACCAATCATGGCACTGCTACGACGCCATTTTGCAAGATGGCGGCTGAAGAAAACTGGCCCGTTTCTTTCGCTTAATGGGATTTCGCAAATTTCTTGTAGGTACAATATATCTTTCTCTTGCTAATTTTCGTTTTGCTGAATATCTTTTATGCTAAGATAAGAGCAAAATTTATATGATACCTTTGGCGGGAGTACGCGAGTAGCTTTTTCATTCTAGAAAGGGTAGGAGACAACTTCCCGAAAAAGGAATGAGAACCACTGGGTTACACTTTCACAGAAACTTTTTGTGTGGAAACTGCTCATCGTTACACAAACCCTGGCTTTCATGACAATACTGCTGTTATCCGGGTAAATAAAAACAAATTAAAAAAAAACTTAACGAGGCACTTACCATGCCGGAAATGGTGGTTGAATTGTCTTGGTTCCAGTTCAGAGCTTCGGTAGTAATATGGCCCTCAGCTGCTAGCTTCATTTGTTCTCGTGTACACTCAATCTTCTCTTGGGCGAGACCGACTTCGTACCAATTATCCTCGTACCAGCCAATGAAGAACCAGACATATAAACGTCCATATAAGCCTTGCTTATACATTTCACACAGTACACGCCGGGCTGCCACCACATAAAACAAACCCACAATAATTCGGGCGTCTTGCCTGCGTAAATTCCGCACAGCTTCTGTCGGGTCGTTGAGAAAACTCTGACGCGTTATAATCTCTATAGACGCGTCCCGGCACCGAGATTCCAAGTCCTCTACTGTCTGAGATTTAATCCTTTTTATGAGTTTCAAACAACACTCAAAAATGCAATTTAGTACGTACTGAAGTAAAGACTTCTTCTGCTTGTTGCAGTATAGCAATACGCGACCACCCGAAATGCTGCATGAGTTTGACACGAGTCGGGTTATGGACCGTTGCAGACGGATGGGTACGAAACAGCGTAGGAAACCTCTGACGATTCGAAAGAGCTGGACTGCTTGCACCATATGACAACTACATAAGAAATGGGCATAACAATATCACTAAATGCGAAACGATATGTGTCACAAAAACAAAAATTGCTAAAATGAAAAACACAAAACATGAATACACACAATAAAAAACCGACGTACGAATTGCAAAAATATAAGAAAGTAAAAAACAAAAATTAATGAGATGCTTCTTATTTTTTGGAGCCCGAGGGGCTGACACAAGCAAACGGGGGCGTATGACAGTGAAGTACCAATTATTCATAAAAAGGCAAAGTAAAACGAAATACGAAACAGTGTCTGAAAATTACGGAAATATTAAATAAAAATACAACGAAGATAAAAAATAACGAACACAGAAAAAGTATAAATACTGAAAAGTAAACTAACACAAAATTACAGTGTGAATAAAAATAAAGATAAACAGGAGTGCATATAAAATAAAGACGAATTTTCTGGTGCAGATAAACAAAAATAGAAGCATAGAAATAAATTAAACACAAAATAAAAAAAGTAAAACGAAATAAATTGAACAGTTAATAAAAGTAACGAGGCAAAATAAGGACAATACAGAATAAACAAACAAAAGGTTTTCAAAAACTGAGGGCGTACCACTATCAAGTTCCACATTCTGGCAGCTTCAGCGACAGTTGTAGAGACGGTACTACAACCAGCTAGTAGCATCAACTTTTGAGGCGGCTTATATAGCAAATCATACATAACCAGCGCGCCTAGACCGGGTTCACACTACAATGAAACGTTCTTAATAGGAGTTCATGTAATTTTGTATCCGGTATAACCTCGCTATCATTCCAATGTAGTTTTAACTGGTAGCCAGGGATTAAATCTGTTCTGTTATTCACATCTTCTAAAGCGAGTCTCGCTGCAGGTTGGCAGGCCTAACAAAATCAAAATAATTTAGCAAAATGCATATAACTTGCTTACAATGATTTATAAATGTATAATACCTGACCGCCTTGCCATCCCTCAGTACCATTTATTGGGAAAATACCACCGATGTGTAGAACTTTAGTTTTATTAGGCCAAGACATCCCTGTGCACACAGAGAAGGAAAAGAAAGCGAGGAAGAGGAACATACATTCCCGTGGTTCCATTTTGGCACTATTTGCTACCTATAAGGTATTATTAAACAGTAAACTAGTTATTTCATTTCTATATTTTTTATATACCAAAGCAAGTTAATTCTTTATCAAGAAAATGTAGCACTCAATCGGTAGACACAAGTGGAATAGAGCCTTGTAGCTACTTTCTACGCATTTTCATGGATTAGCGACAATTTCACGCAGAAACTAGAACAGAAGAACACAACTGGTACTCAATATTCGCGATAAAAACATTTTATTTACTTCCATCAATACTTCGGGACGGAAAGGTACCATTACCAAACTAAACCGAGCTGGGTTAGGAAACGACCTCTGAAGAGTAGAAAAGTCTCAGCTAACGGTACCTCTTTCCCAAGCTAGGAGCTCCGCCTACACGTCGTTCGGTCTCCACTTACTGTGCAGCACGGTTACACCTGTTTTAAAGCGCGAAAGTATTTACCCACGTGCAATGGAGGTAATATTTGAAATAAACACTAACCCGGACACAGGTACGTTATTAAAACTTTCTGATTTGTGTAACTACATCAATTAATACGTTTTTATATATTTAAAAATCATCTACTGTGTACAAATGTAATAAAAGTATTTTTTTAAAATTCCAAAGACGCACAGGACTGCTCACAGATCGACAGTTCGCCGGATGGTAAAAAATTGGAAGATAACGGAGATCTTACGCAAGTTTTGGGCACATACAAGACTGTGGTCCGCACACATGATCCATCAATGTAAATTGTTAAAAAGTACATAACATTGTTTAAAAGATCGTTATCTTAGGCCTAGGTTAGGCCTGTGTCAGCAATGCGAAAAGAAAGAGGCCATTTACACTTGTCCCCGCTGCTCAGAACGAACGTGCAGCCTAGGGTGCGTCAGAAGTCATAAAAAAATAAATGGCTGTGACGGAATGAGAGATAAAACAGCTTACAAGTCTGTGTCAGAATTCACAGATTTGGACCTTTTAAGTGGTAAGCTCGGGAATTGTCATTTTGGTACATCTAAACTCGGGTAAAGTGGTATAAAAGAGGTATGGGAACACTTCTCATAGTTTCGGTCCAAGCCCTTCGGTCAGAGTCTACCCGAGGAACAGCTTCATCTTCGTACATCATAATGCGAGCCAAATTTGGCGCATCGCGGATAAGGAGCAGCTCTCGCTGAACAAAAAATATTATACTATATCGCATACCATAGTTAAATCCTCTATAAGTTGCATAGTGTGAACAAGGTAGAACAGTAATTACCCTTTCGCGCTCTCTACCCCAAAGCTGTTCAGGCGACCGTGGGTGAGTTCTTCGGTGAATAACGTCCTGAAGATGTTCGCAGTCTCGTTTCAGCGCAATCATGTACCTGAAATAGCTTTTGCAACACTGAAACCAATCATTTCAAACACTTTACCTCATAATTAACATAGTCATCCCGATAATATGACACTTGTTAAGCTGGAGTCGGTACTGGAAAGCTCGTCTGTGAGTCCTCCGCCAAACCACGGACAGGTCCGCCAGACGGATTTGCAATTTCTATTTACAACGACGCTTTCATACTTTGCTTCGAGGGAAATTTATTTTTTATCTTTTGATTTACCAAAACTGTCCTGAAGGCAAGTTTGAGCTTGCGTCTGGTTGTGCTCAATAGTTCAAGCAGAGGTGGTATTGACATGTAAGGGGGTAAGGGATGTCTTGAGCACGCAAGGCAATAATCGGAATGGGCAATATGGTTATTTAAGCTACTCCATGGTAAGTACGGTATGAAACCGTCTGAATACCGCCTGCGTGGCACACCTCTGACTGCAGCCATTGTTCTGAACATACTGGTGAACCGGATAAATCTGGGCTGAAACGAAACCATTTTTTCTGCCTTATTTCTGTTCTCTTTTTATTTGGGCGGGCGAATGTGAGACATTCTTTTCGATAACTTTCTATATTTCCCCCCTAGATTATCGTTTGTTGGAGGAAGTCGGGCGATCCGTAGATGCGTACCATCGCGATAAAACGAAAGCCGTGACCCGTCAAGGCAAAGAATTGCCACACGTAAGAAGTGATTTTGCAGTAGCGTAGGGTTTAAATGTGTTTTTTCTTATTTAGCATTTGTATAAACTTCGCATAGCGGCCAGCAAACGGGGTACGCGATTACATTTTCTGCCGCAGAGCTTTAGCAAGCACCGCGCCAATACCACGATCCTCAACTTTAAAACGGATGTTATTCAATGGAGAGTTTTGTGGAAATTCCCTCAGGCTGATGTCGAATACGCAGATGAAAAGTAATTACCACGTTAAACAGCAGATTACATTACAGTATTTGCTGAATTGTTCCTAAAATTTTTATTGAATTCTTTAGAAAAATGTTGTTGCATTATTTTTCACATAATTATTGTGTTTTCTTTCATTAATGTGGAATTATTTCATGGTAGTTTTTACATTTTGAGTGTTTTGCTGGTTTCTTTATAATAATAATCGAATGCATTTTAATTTCATTGTTGAATTCAGAATGCTAGAAACGACTGTGATAAGCGATGCTCTGGAGAAATATCTGGAACCTGGCAAAGCGGAGGAAGAAATTTCACAAAGATTACAGTTTTACCAAGCTGCGGGCTACACTGGTATTTCATTGTTTCTCCCCATTGAGTGGGAGCAAGGCCAGAGTGGCAAGTACGTCCACACTTTGACGTTTGAATTCCATTAATATCGTATAACTTGCTTTTGTTCTTTTTTATCGTTGCAGTTATGACGAGCTTGATAAGTCGGCGACTTTGCAAGAAAACTTCAAAGGCAAAACCATAACAGAGTACCCAACGATTTACGTCGTCCTCCAAGACCATGTACACATGTATCCGTTAAGAAAAGACGTCACTAGCGAAGAAGTTGTCGCAAAGAAAGCAAAGATGACCTATTACGAAGCTTCCGAGGGCGAAATTACCGACTCGGAAACGGAAGAAAGCCCGAGCATCAAAACTGAACCTAAAGCACCTGACCAGAAGCCGAAAGCGAGTTCTAGTTGGTCAATTCCTGATTATGACACTTTGTAAGATAAATACACAAAAAAGGTGACCAAACTTCGAAGGATTATAACATGTTTTTCTATTGTATCCTTATAGTCACAGAATTACACAATCCATTTTTTGCTAAATTATACAAAACCTCAACGAAAAAGAAAAAACACCAGTGAATTTCCTACAGCTACCGGTTAGTTTTCCTTTCGATAGCTTCACACCCACTGCCCATAAAAGTTTTTATAGAATTCAACCCTCTGTATAATACTAAAACTGGAAGCAGTAATATTGTGCTAATAACAATCCGGAAAACGACGGATAAATGCTTAAAAATGAGACAAAGTCATCACCAGTTTTTTTTTTCACTTCAAAAGTCGGTTTGGTAGCTGCCAACTTCCAGCGCCTTTACAGCCCTTTTTTCCAAAGACTGTAAATCTACTCTACGCTTTCCAATGCTCATATTTACAAATTAATAAAAAGTCTGTCAGTGCTCAGTAGGAGCTTCTAACATTTCCATCAGAAAACTGTCAATCGGAGTATCCCCAATCAACTTAAAAAAGAAAAAATGCTCTAAGCACTTGAGTCCTATGGACCGCAAAGCCGGTAAACGCAACAGGAGTTTCGCAAAACGGCCAGGCTCGTCCGGATAAGTCGTACGAGTGTATTCCTCCAAGGCTGCATAGACCTTCTCACGTAAAACTTCCACTTGCGACACGGACTTCAGACCTTTCGCATCTGGAAAATATAAAGAAACAGTCCATTAACCTCCTTGTCACTTAGTTTCTTCTCTCGACTTTTTCTTTTCAAACTGAATTGTCATTCTTGTTATTCACAAATACTCACATGTACTTAAGATTATTTCCCATAAAATAAAATATTTTAAATTCTTCCATTTTTTCATAATGCTTTGCTTCTTTCGCTTTTGTCCTGTCTTTAATAAAGGAAACCAACAGAAAATATTTGTTTTTCTTATATTAGGAAAACTATTACTATTTTTTCTATTATTCTTAAATATTTTGTATGAAAAATTTTGATCTTAACTGTGGTTTACCGATAAGTGTACCATATTTATATTATCCTGTACTATATTTAGCTTTTATTATATTTATAGTCTTTTTTAAGTTTAAAGAATTTTTCTAATTTACAGAATTCATTTTGTTCTTTTCTATTTTTTTTATTTAAAAAACATTGTTTATTAATCGACTTCTTTTAATTTTGAACGTTTTCATTTGCGGTTTGAACTATAAGTGATTCTTAACAAACGTGTTTGTTTTTACCAGGATTGAAGAGGACAATAGCTCTCAAGCAGCCGACTTCAGCTTGGTCCATTCTCATTTCCCGTATTTTGCATACCAATTCCGTCAAGACTCGGTCAAATATGGCGCCCACACCAGCATTATGAGCCGATTGTCTGTGTACGACCAAGCCCGTAGCCAGCATAATACCATCCTTGACGTTGACCGACCGATGTGAGAAGGCTGCAATTAGTAGTTCATTCCATCCCGCCCGCAATAGCACAACTTGATCATCCAAGGGAAGCGATGTGAAATGAGGGATATGCTTGGCCCATTCAACCAGCTGAACCAACTGTTTATCAGTAGCGTGGCAAATGTTGGTCAACGCATCCTACATGGAGGGAGACAGGAAAACCGCAATTAAGAGACTGACACAAGAGACTACGCAATTTCCTTTTACATCTGAATTCAACTGCGGTTCATCTTTGCATTCGACGCGTCGCTCAGCTTCCAAAATGCGTTCAATGGGCATGTCACCCTGAGTCGCCGAGTTCGATTCCGTATCTTCGCCTCGTTCTTTGTTGCGCTGACGTTCTTCTTGGACCGCTTCGCGCTTCATGCCCATTTGCAGACATTTTTGGTAACGACAGTATTGACAACGATTCCTCTGACGTTTGTCAATCAGACACTGGCGATCTTCCCTGCAAGCGTAGCTCAAATCCTTGCGAACTGTGCGCTTGAAAAATCCTTTGCAACCTTCACAGCTACAAAATTTATAACACAGAGAAGACCCATTTTAGTTTAAATGTTTTTCTTATTCATAACCATTCTCCATACACATGAAGATAGCTTACCTGTAGACGCCATAATGTTTACCACTAGCTCTATCGCCACATATGCTGCACAAATGCTTTGATCCACTCAAAGGATGATTGGGTGGATAAGGCTGAGATTTGCTAGAACCATTACTGAAACTGTTGCTACTATGCCCAATAGAAAAAGAACCTTGGGGGATACTACAAATACCAAAGCTAATGATAAATACTGTTTTTTAACTACCAAAGAAAAGGACTTAATTTACCTAGGACTGTTAGGACTGCCCCCTCCTCCCCCGCTGCCTCCAGGACTGTAATTTGCTAGCATCAACGTTGCTGTGTCAGGTTTCATGTCGATCGGCGATTGCGGCCCCAGATTTGACATTTTTTAACTTGAACTTATGTTCGTAACCTACAACAGGAAAAGGGAACAAAAGACACCATTAGTACTTTATGCTCTTGGTTTCTCTTTCAGCGCATTCCCGCCAAGGTCGTTTACCTCATTCCCCATTCCCTTTATTTTCTGCCAACATTTCATGATTAAACCTTGGCATTTACTTTCGAACAGCATCAACGCACTTGTCATACTACTTAACTGTCTTAAAAGATAGCTCTTACCTGAAGAAAATTCGTCAAGACTTGGAAGGAAGACAACACAAGAACGCAGAACACAACAAACTAACACAACTGGTTTGTGACGTCAAACATAAAGGAGGATAAAAGCAACAAAGGCGGTGGCCAACCAAGCACACTGACTTCCGTAGCCTGCTGCCACCTGTTTTTTGGAAATCCACCGCTCGCTTTCACTGCTCGGCTCAAGGAAACTGGTACTTTTCCTTTCCACGACTCGACTAACTGCAACTTCGTCTGAAAGTCAAAGTCGCTAAAGATTTTGAGCCGGACAGCTTTCGCCCAATGGGTCTATATTTCCCCCTTTTCCCCAAGTTCAATAACCGCAACCCGCCGGTTAAAAGTAAAAGTCGTGAAGCTTGTCACGCCTGAAGAAACCGGCGACCTTGAAAATGCACTTTTGAATTTTGACAGTCCCTGGCAAATGAAGGATCAAACAAACCTCCCAGACGTGGAAAACCGGCCTCCTTTTCCTTTCCGAAAGTCGGCTTCTTTCCACATCTGTCGTAAGGGAAATGAAGGGCTAAAGACCAGTTGGCTGAGACAGAACACAGAATATGAATATGCGCCAGAAAGACAGGCGAAGATTAATCTTTCGTAGTATCAAATAGGCCAAATTTGAATAGAGCCTTGCACGGCGTCTCTCCAATATCGTTACGACCTGCTAAGGACTTCAAATCGCCGTATATTTCAGTTATGTTTCCACGAAGACGACAGTGCAGTTCGAGTGCTTCTCCTTCCGGGAAACATAATGGCTTGGCAATTTGTTGGAGTGGGACAATTTCAACTAGTAAATTTTCCCCCGGTGCAAAATAGTGAGTTTTCTTTCGTATTCTGCGAATTGGAAGGCGTTGGGCCGAGAGTTAGCAGAGATCCATATTTGAAGAGCCAGAACGGCATGTCTAGCAATGAAAGAAAAATCTTACCAAAGATTACCATGAATAAGCGACGGGTCGAATCGTTATTGCGTCATAAAAAACGAATGATACGATCGGAACGCACTGTTTTGCCGCCGTTACCGAAACCACCATTGCGTGCGAAGGTTGCTTCAGTGAAAACGCCTGTAAGTACCTTGCCGGTACTTCCGAAAATACCTACGCAGACGGATGAACATGCCCATAGCCTAGCAGCAGAACTACACACTAATTTGACGCAAACATCAGAGGAAGAGGAGGAGACGCACACTTGGGGGGAAGAATGTCTCGATGAGCAATCCCTTCAGGAAAATGACAGCGATATAATATTTCTAGCAGAAGAATTTAATAATGAACCACGTTTGAAAACTCCATCTGAAAAAGAGCCATTTATAGACGCGTTTGGTGGGAAACCGTCACAGGAAAGTGAGAATTCCCAGTTGGAAGAATTGTACACCATTTTGATAAAGGAAGAGGAATTGTTTCCTCCAAATCAACTGGAAATATCGCATCTCGAGCGCATTGAATTACCCAAACCACGTAAGTAGGTCGAACCAGAGCAACGGTGACCTTTCATGAGTTCCGAGTGACCTAGAAATCTGGAAATCTGGGGTCTCTAACTTCCTGGAATTTTGCCTTGGATTGAATTCTTAACCACAATAAGCTTTCCATTGGGAAGGTTTTAAGAATAACTTTTTTCTTTCGTTATTTATTTATTTACTTTTTTATTTACTCTCTAAGCAGTTGTCTTTCGATTAGGGACAATTAGAACACGGGAAGGCTCATCACACACACCTATATTTTTTTAAAATGTTTTCTTTATGATTACTTTATTTATTTCTTGCTATCTAACGCCCTCGCCTTTTCATTAGGGGCAATTGTAACAGGGCAAGGCATATGACAATTGGGCTGATAGCATAGGTTTGGAAAACCGCCTCTAAGATCAATAGCGTATATACTATTTGATTTATGTTTCGTCTGTGGAGAAGATTGCATGCCAAGGACAGTTGCAATAATTAATCAAGTCCTCGTTGTGCTTCCTCCATGCTTCGGGTTTCTCAGATTCTACTCGAGATTCTACTACAGACCTCTTTCGGGTGCACTCTACTTGCCAAGTGTCGCGAGCTCTCATCACTTAATGTAGATTTCGTCAGTGATTCCGAAAGAAATATGGGTATTTGCTTAGGAACCGGTACTAATACTGTTAAGCAGTTCTGCTTGTGACTAAGAAGGCTTTTGTATGTGTTTCGTGTACACAAACAGGCTCGGAAACCTTACGTGTCAACGGAACAGGCCTTGGAGTGCGGCCCTGGGCCGTCCGGCTGCGACGACCGCGTTCCGAGCCGTCGTTGCGGCCCCTGTCTCAAGAAGTATGGTCGGCAGTGGATTTGGATTCCTCACCTGCGTCAGGTAAACAAGAATTAATTGTTGCAAAACTAAAACATTGATTGTGCTCAACAGATCCGGGGCCGTCACGACAAACAGCTCGTCGCTTGAAACAAAACAAAAGCTTCGACAATTTCGCTCTGCCTGAACGCGGAGGCGTTACCCCCACGCCTATCAAAATGCCTGTCAGCTTGCGAAGTAATGATAACAAGTTTACGCCTTCGGATGCCCCCATTATTTTCGTCCTAGGTAAAAAAAATCGTAAACAATTGGCTTTGTTACCTCATTGCATACGGGAAAGAAAGAAACAGGATTAATAATATCGCTAATAGGTGGCCCTGGTTCGGGTAAGATCTCACATTGCGAGCAATTAACTGCCATTTCGGAAGGGATGGTTCATATTAACATGTTAGCCACGTTGGGTAAGATGGCCCAAGAGCTCAGTTCAGGTAAACGCCCCATATTGTTGCTCTTATTACCGCTAAAAGGCTTGTGGTACTTGTGGGGGGGAAACAGACAATCGTTACGATGCCACCAATATACCCGCCTACAAAGCACTTGAGGTATTAATCTACCGCTTATCAGAATCGCCCTTCGCCAATTGTTACCTCGTCTCAGGTACGAGTTCTTCCTACGTGCTTTGTAGTCTATATTGCTTTTTGTAGCAATGCATTGTATTTCTTTTGTGCAGGTTATCCGCGCCATATGCGAGACGTCGTGGAATATTTAAGCAAAGTAAGCGCATTTTGTGGTGCCAAACTTTGGAATTTCTAACTTAAAATTACTGCAGGTGCAACGAATCGATGGAGTGGTCATTTTGGATTGGAGTGTCCGAAGTCTCGAAAGGCAAGTCGAACTCGGAGCTCAGCTGAAAGAAATCGATATTAATTTAGCTCGCAAGGACCTGGCCAACTATCGTACCAATGTTATACCAGTAGCGGAGTTCTTCGACCAGCAAGGCCTGCTTCACATTGTAAGATATCCACGTACTTCAACTGCTACCCTCTTCCTTATATAAAACTACTTTGTCAGAAACATCTCGCTAATAGAACGTAATTGTTACAGGTGGCGGGTGAGCGACCACCGCAATACGTGTTTGAAGACCTTGTGGAAGAAATTCACGGCATTCTGGCGTACCCGCCGGGGGCTGGGGAGCTACAACAGACGCAGAAGGCTGGCAATGATCCTCCTAGCACACTGGAGCAAGGATTACCTGTCAGGAATTCTAAACCTAATGAACCTCGTTCTTCTTCTGCGCCGTTATCATTACGTGATCAAATTCTAAGCCTTTCAACAAAATACGGGAGGCCCACCGTTGCCCCAACAATGAATACCGCGGTCCAGATTCACCAATCTGAAAGGGAACCTGATCTCCCTCGAGGCAAATCGGCACCTCGCAAGCAAAGTTTTGACAGTGTCGACCTTTTAATCAACGAAGAGCTCAAATTAAACCACCTCGAAACGATGCCACCGCCCATTGCTGAGGAAGAGGGGTTACACGACGGCGGAGAACCCACCACGCCGTTTCAGCTAAGGCGCGCAACAATGAAACCTGAAGAACTGGCTTTAGAGAAAGATATCGAAAGTATCATAAACATGGTCCAAGCCGACGCACTACTTGAAGCAGCACGAAATAAATCCAAGAAATCTTAGGTCCCCTCAGGTTGCCTTAGCACGTCTCTAGTCGCATCGCACAAATAAAAGTTGGTAGTGCACGTCAAGGGGAATCGAACGCATAAAGATAAAGCCTCCAATTTTCGGAAAAGTACCTTGTTCAAATGTACTGATATCAATATTTACTGCAGTTTTGCTTGATTTTATAGGGAACTGTATTTAACCCCATGCTATCACTAACCGAAGAATAAAGAAAGCTTGTAAATACAAAGGACTTATTGATCTGCTTTGCTATAAAGAAACCCAGCGTTTGCGTACTGCAGCAATGCAGTGGTAGAATGCTGTGAGGAAGCACATATGCCGAGAAAACAGGCAATCGCCCTAGATCAAGGGCAGTTTGGGTTCTAGACCTTAATGAGACAGAATCCAACGAAAGCCAAAAAGGGCGGAGTGAAAGTGACCCAGGAAGTTGGAAAACAACTTGTAAAGCACGTCTAATTTTAAACCCGTAAAACTTTTGTTACGCTAAAGGACGTCGTGTCCTCTCCGGCAGCGGCAAACAGGCGGTTCAGACGTTTCTAGGCAACTTTACGTTTAAGGATGGTAAGTTTGATTCTTTACTAGCTGCATCCTATACTTTTCCAAAGAATTGTGTCAATATCAGCCTACTTAGTGGCCCTGATTATCACGATGGTAAGTGAAACCTCCAAAGAGCCACGAAAAACTATTCATAATCACAAGAAACTTATCCAGTTACCCAAAAGCATGTCCTAATTGAAATGAAACTTTCCTTAACCCAAATTACAGGCTGTCACCCGCTCAGAAATCGACATCACTCCCCTGAAAGAGGCCAAGCTGCCCATTATCTTTGTACTCGGTAAGTTCCTTAACAAGATAAATGAACCTAATGAGATAGAGTACGTATCTATTTATATATACATTGATCTTTCTCTTCTGAAGGCGGTCCCGGTTCCGGCAAAGGCACTCAGTGTGCGAAAATCGTCGAGAAATACGGATACACGCACTTGTCGACGGGCGACTTGCTCCGTGACGAAGTCTCGTCTGGCTCCGAACGCGGCCAACAATTAACTGCCATCATGGAACGCGGGGAATTGGTCCCATTGGTATGCAAACGACTCTTTGGCCCGAGTTCAAGCGCTCCTGCAATCAATTTTTCATTAATATGCCCAGGAAGTGGTATTGGATTTACTAAAAGAAGCTATGCTGGCTAAAGTCCCCACCTCCAAAGGTTTTCTTATCGACGGCTATCCCCGTGAGGTGGCTCAAGGCATTCAATTTGAGGAGCAAGTAATACTAATAAAAAGAAAATCCACCATGACAAAGATATTATCTTAACGAGTTGTTTTTCCTTTCCCCTACGCCATGGTGTACCATTCTAGATTGGATCCTGCAACTTGGTTTTATACTTTGACGTCAGTGACGAAACCATGACGCAGCGTCTTTTAAACCGTGGCCTGAGCTCAGGACGCGTGGATGACAACGAAGAAACCATTCGAAAACGCTTGGATACTTTCCATAAACACAGCAGGCCTGTGGTGGATTTCTACAATGAAAAATGTCGTACGGTATGAACGCAATGATATATAGCAATATTTCCCTTTCCCCATCTAACTCAGCACGCTCTTCCATGTTCAGATTTCTGCTGAGCGAGATCCCAATGAAGTCTTCGCCGACGTTTGCCAATCCATTGACTCCCTCCAATGCTAAGAGTTCCCCACGGAGGTGGTTGACTCCCAGGCGCTCAAAGGAAATGAAATGCAAGGCTTTAAATGTTTGCAGTGCACACGTGTATGAAATTTTTCTTTGAAAACATTACAGTATCATTAAAAAAAACAATTCAGTCCACATTCACTTGACAAAAAACGTGTCTAATGCGCAATATTGTATAACTAATATAAAAATCGGCAGTTTTGCCTCACTTTGGCACTTTAGGATCGGCACAGATTATCTGCAATGCTCTCACTTCTCTCTCATCAAAAATGTGCAAAAATAATCCCCAGAGACTATGTTACCCTGAAGTCAAGAAGGCTACATAACAATGCCCGAATAGGAAAAAAAGAGTATCAAATAGTGACTACCAAAAGCGTTTGATGAAATGAAACAAGAGATTTGATTGTACCGCAAGAACAAAGCCTCTTTTGCATGTGCAATTCTCTTTTTCTCTCCACATTTTTGAACGCGACAAGTTAACAAAGTTACTCAGAGCTCGGTGTGGGGCTGTGGGGCCTCGAGCGATGAAAAGGATGCCACGCCCTCACCGACTCCATTGTTATAAAGAGGTAAATCTTCTTCCTTATCCCCTTTACCAGGATTCGGTTCTAATAAGCTCGCTTCTCCCAAAGTAACCAAACTACTGGATTCCGTGTCGCTAACATAACCCTCTTCACCCGTGTAGTGCGTAGGGTAGACCATGAACTCCGCCGCGGAATACGCCTTGAGGTTGCGATTGGGGAAGTGGACCTTCCAACGTTCCCTGTGACCCCCACCGAAACCGAAAAGGAAAACCGCGTGTTAAAAGCATGCCAAGATAAAACAAGAAAAGTGTGGAAAGTAATGTGCTCTGTGCCAAGTGATGACTTACTCTGGATGGCGGTCGAACATGATTGGTAAATACTCGTCAACAGGGACTAGCTTGGGTAAGGGATTTGCTTCCAGTAACTTCCGTGCTCCGGACTGCGTCAACATATACGACAAAGTCCAATATGAGTAGTCTACAGTTGACAAGAACCGCGCGCCTTCTACCCAGCCTTCACTGTCAGGCTTAAGCCGTTTCCTTCCCAAGTATCTGCAAGGAGAACAGCCTTATTATCCTTGAAAGTCGTTTTTTAATAAAGAGGACTTGCACGCTCTATTTTTTCTTGAATTAAACACACGTCAACTAAACTTAATAGTAAGTTAATGTATTCAAATAATTACGCAATTTTCTTATATGTACTTCAACTCTTTCTTGGTTACTTGTAATGTTAATTTAATTTCTTTATTTAGTTTATGATCCTTAAAAATTCATCTTCATGGAAAGAGGATTAATACACTCTAAAAAATTACTTTTTAGTTACATGCACTTTAAGTAAACTTCTAAATCGTACATGATTAACTATATAAGTAAAGTACACTTTACAGTACTTAAATATATATTTAATTCCTTTATATAATCTACTTATGGTATTGTGTCTATTTAATATATTTATTTTATTTACTTATGATAGCTATTAAATTTGTTTTTGTATTTAATTTATGATCCTGGATATTCAGATTTCTTGAAAGAAGACTTTACAACATTAAAGCCTAAGCTGCTTTTCTTAAACTTAAAGTAAAACCTCGCTATAACGAAACCCCTGGAGAGAGAAAAACTGTTCGATATGTCCGAAGTTCGTTATACTGGAACGCTTTTTCTGCAGACTTACGGAAACCGGGACATACTGTCTCTTCCTCAATAGCCGGCAGATTATTATTACAGGGTTCGTTATGGCAATATTCTATTGTATAGCGCTATTTTACTGTAGGCATTCCAGAGCTAACGGCCATAAAAATCCGAGACAGCAGGACTGCAGATTCTTCTGTCTACTGTCCTGTATTTTATAGACACTCAATTAGGCAACAATGAAAATTCACCAAGAATCTAACATGTTACGCAACCACTAAACACCCTCACTTTTAAATATACTGTACTCTGTCGTTTAATGTAATTGTCACAAATGTTTACAATTACGTAAATAAAATCAAACATAACATAAGTCAAATAACTTTGGATAAACGAATATTTTTAACTTGTTTACGTCTAAACCAATTATTTGCACGTATTTATAATAAGATTGAATTAATTATTTATTTTTACTTTTAGTTATTTAATTACAATTACTACTTATTTAATCGCTTATTAATTTATGACCTTAGAAACGTTCGTTTTAAAAATACAACTTTTAAGTCTAAAAACTTGCTTTATGACTTAACTATACTTCTTGAATACACACACTTAAACATAACTCATTAAATTACGTATTTGCACTTTTTAGTATGACATTTGAAATTCGTTTCTTTCTGAAGGAAAATTATATTTCCCTTCAATATTAATACATGTAAACCTGATTATTAACTTTAATAATTTATCAATCACTACACTTATTTAACTTAAACAAATAATGTACATAAATATAAGAAATAAATAAATTATTTCTCTCTCAGCTTAAGTCCTTACATAACTTCTTTACTGAGCTCCGGTGAACTTAATACAACTTACTATGCAACGAAATGAAGCGATTTCCACGGAACCTAAAGTTCCTACAAATTCTAAGAAACAGATCTTCTCCCATTAGGTTAACTAGAGGGTATTATATAAGGCTAATACAAACAGAAAAAGTGTTACTTACACAAGATCCCACGGAGCCACCAAGGAATCGGCTTCCCGTACCATAGCTTCAAACTTGTAGCGAAAAAAGGGTTCAAATCTGATATCATCTTCGAAAATCAAAACTTTGCTAAGATTGCGGGCTACGATCTGGCCATGCCAGTCGAAACGTTGGAAAGAGAGTAAAAGAGAAGAAAGGTTAGATTTTTCCTGTTGTTGCTTGTCAGGCGTGACAGTTGTGGTATTACTTCTTGCCAGACTTTATAATGGGATAAAAAACAGCCAATCTCGCCCATGGTTAAAGGTCTCTTGGCACGTGGATCAGCAAAATTGGGCAACATTTGGATTCCCATTTCATCCAAGTAAGTATTGTTGAGTTGCCTGTGAAAGACGAGAAACAACGTAAATTAGATTGGGAGCGCAGCATTAAAGGCACTTCGCCCTGAAGCAAAGATAAGTGTACGATCTTAAAAGACAACTTGCAGACAGAAATTCCTCGTTTTCGCACCCTACATTCAACCTAGTGATGGAAATCACTAAGGGAGCAAGTAAGACGCAGAAATCAGTAACCCAATCATCACATCTTTCATAACTGCACTATCCATACTTCATTACAACATACGCACCTCACACAAAATGCACTGAAAACGCTTCTATGTTGATTCTTAAGTCTACCCCAATCTTTTTTTTTCTTCTTTCCACCTAGCAACGATCAACAGCCGAGCAAATACAACATTCATCCTGGGCGTTTCAACACGATCCCTTATAAAGAAAAACAAATACCCCAACTTTCTAAAATCAACATATTTTTTAGTCGCAAGATTGCTCGCCGCAAACCATAAGTATTGTACAGTGTCGTACTGACGCGTCCTATGGGTTCGTCTTGGTCCATGCTGGCATTAAAGACAACCAAAATTGATTCCAAAGCGTGACCCACAAACTAACTAGCCTACTCCAATTATCCACATTAAAGCCGCGGTAAGGGAATTTTCTGAGTAACAAAACTACAATATTGTAGTTTACACTAATTAACAACAAATAATAATGATAACTATATGAAAAATAAGCAAGAAATAATAGTTACGTACTAACGGATAATAAGCAATGAATACAGTTGCAATATTAACGAAATGAAGTTCCGGAAAATGTAAATAATTTAATATGCTCTACACATGCCAATTTGTTTTGTTTTGCGATACTCTTCATGGAAAGTAAAAATGAAATACTAATACAATAAAAAAAACACTTCGTAACGTATTTCCTCTCATTTCTTGAGAGTTGTTAGTGTAAAAAAAACGCCGGGTCACGGAAATAAAAGGTATTGTGCTACTCTAAAAGCAGGTACAATCCCTGTTGTTCTGTCTTCAGTACACAAGATTTCGGTGCACCCTGGAAACCTCTCTCCCAACCTATTCTCGACTTTCTTAGGCGTATCAGGTTTCTCTATTTTATATTAACACTTCTTTGAATTCTCCGCTCTACTGGTTTGAACGCAGGCAGATGTAAGCTACCGTAAATCCATCTTACAAGTGAAGCCAATTATGAGTCAAGACAAAAGTGAATTCCGTTTGCTCGGATTTGAGGTTCCTTGTGTGCCGATTACCATCGGGTAAAATTCATCATGTTCCGAGGAAACCCTTCCCTAGCAACCCATTTTCAAATCCTCTGTTCGAACTCGGCGAACTTCCTATCACGATAAAAACTTTGATTGTTTCTCTCGACTAAAAAATCAGTCGTATAAAAAAAGAAAGAAAAACTATCGAAGATGGACAAATAAAAAAGAGATGAAAACGTTACGCCAGTATGAAAAACACGAAAAATCTAGAAAATTTTCACTCAAATGTAAGATTGTTTAAATAAAATAAATGCAAAATGAAATCAAAATTAAAAAGAGAAGGGATAAAAATAAAAATAAAAAAATGATAGAATCATCACAAAAGATGCTTTTGCCCTTTCAACTGTCATACAGAATGTTAACAACCATGCTCACATACTTTCTGAAAAGCATTTGCATGTGTTGTCTCATGGACAAATCCTCTTAAAAAAATCCTCTTAAACGATCTAGAGAAATGCGGGATCATAATATTGACTTAACGCACAGGGAATCTGTCTTTATCACGCATTCAAAAAAATGCAGGAAACGAATTAAGCGTGTCATTTAAAATATTGACAAAACGCGACTTACAAAAAAGAACGCAACTAAATCAATGCCTGTTGCTCGAGACAAACAATTTCATTTTGTCACGTCAATAATTAAATAAATCTTACATTTGGCCTTAAAACCCGGCAACTGCGAAAGAGAAAACAAAAATCATCAATTGAGATAGCACTCCGTACTTGGCTTCACAAGAATACGAAGACACCAAACTCACATCTGCTGACAGTTTGTATTTTCTTATGTAAACTAGCGCAACAGACTTAGCGCGCCACACAAAGCCCGCCTTTTTGCCGAAAAGTGGATCGCAAAACAGCGTGCGAATTTCCCAAACACACAAGCAACCCGAAAGGTAACAACGCGCGGTAATACAATGTGCCAAGATAGCGAAACCTTTTGCTCAAAATGACATGATACTACAACAAATAAAAAGGACGGGAGAAATTCGACAAAAACACTTCGCAGACCTCATCTGACCTAGACAAATGGCAAAAAAAGGAACTCGTTGAACAGGCGGAGATCGTAGACGGAGAAAATGCGATTTTCCAAACATTTACACTACACTCGTATTTCTTTCGTTTGCACAGGGCGTCAAGCAACAAAAAAGAAAGAAAAAAGTCAGATTTCTACCTCAATTTCTTCCCAGTTGACCTACAGTACCTTTCAAAAGCTCACTCAACTTTTAGTCTAATGCACCGAAATAACAATCTATGAACCTCTAGGGAACTTGTGAAACCGTGTTACATGTTATACAATCAGTCATGGGCGAAAAGGGACGCACAGAGGGAAAATGAGTTGAGAAAAGCGAGCAAGTTATTACGCTGGATTCAGCGTCAGAAAAGGTACCAGCTTCCCAGCTATATCCCACGAATGTAATGAGAGCCAAAGATGGCATTTCTGCATATTTCCTTTGACGCAGAGCTCCAGCCAACCAAACACGACAAACCTGCAACGTAGCAAGCTAACCGTTCTCGCGGTGCTCTATCATCGGTTGATTAAACATTTTCTCGCTTCCATCTACCACCTTATACATCATCATGGGCTGTTAATACGGCACTCACACTAAATACACTAAATAACTTCTTTCCCGCATTTGACACAAGGATTGTAACCTACTCTGGACAGATATAAAAGCTTAAAAAATACCACGTAAAAATCCATTTTTCTAAACATATATAACTCTAACGGTCAAGTACAATAACTGTCTTATTATAAATATATGCATTACGTCTCCTGAAATGCTTTTTTAATAAGTCTAATATCTTAGCAGTGGAGAGTTGTTTTATTTTACTTATTATCAATGTTCTAGTGGGCCTTTTAACTTCCTTGGAATGCGAACGTTTACTATTACATGATTAAAGCCATTACGCGTATAACAGGAGTATGGATTCTGACGTCTGCAATAAAGAAATTGCGAATTGGTACGTCGGCGATAATGAAAGTTGCATTATTACGTCAGCAATAATGCAAGTGACGTTTCTAGTGTCGGCAACAACGGAAGCAAACTTGAGTCAGCAATAATGAAACTGCATTACTACGTCAGCAATAATGCAAGTGCGAATTCTTGTGTCGACAACAACCAGAACTCAGTTTCTTACGTAAGCAACAACGACTGTGCAATACTGAAAAAGCGGATTCTTGTATCAATGACAACGAAGGCGCAAATTCGCAAGTTACCAACAATGAAAAGCTTGTTCTTATAATAGCGTTTTTCCTTGGGAAACCTGGTGCTGCACTTTTCAGCACTGTGCGGGTGCCGCGTGTTTCCTTGGGAAGCCGGCGCGAGTTCTCTGGTGCTCGGCGTGTTTCCATGCCGAAGCGAGCACTAGGAAAGTGCAAGAAAGTGCAGGTTTTGCAGCACCGACTTTTTTGGCGGTGCAGGTGGTTGGGTGCAGTTTGTTTACGCACGAAACATGAATATGGAAAGCCGATAACTGCTTATGTCTCTTCTTTTAGAAGAAAATGTCATCTTCTAGACCTAGCAGTGAGAGTGACAATGAAGAATGAATGCGAGAGTGAATGAAGACAAAATCTTGGAATAAAAAAGATTCCTCCATGTTCACTCAGAGACAAGCACGGAACCCGCGTGTTTCCTTGGTATGTGTTTTGAACTGCGTTCTAGGAACCAACACAGTGCTGTGACGGCACGGTGCGGAAACCTGGAGAATTAGTGCAGCACCTAACTCGCACCCAATTTTCCCAAGGAAAAACGCTATAAGATAGAAACGCTCGGAATGAAATGTTAGGCCAACAACAATCCGAGGGCAGTTTCTTACGTCATACGTCAATAACAGTCAAAATGTGCAAATAATGATAAAATAAAAAATAATTTAAAATGTGCAAAAGTACATTCGCAATAACGGAATTATATCAGCAACAACAAAAGTGCGGATTTTTATTTAGACTTAGATTCTTACTTAATTTTTATCGCTCATTTGTTAAAGCTTTTCGATCCATCCGATCAAAATCACGTACGTAAAAAATGTATGCAACAATATTTTAGTTTTCAATAAAAAAACGATCATGGTAGAAGAAGACCTTTGACAGGATCAGACCGATCAGAGATCCACGCATTTATTTAAATCGCTACAAAATCGCTACGCATCTATCAATATAAACGAACATCGACATGTGACTACAACTCAATCAATATCTACGGCTACTTTAGCGTTGTTTAACCTCAAGCAGCCAATCAAAAACTTCTCCATACTAATACTCATTGCATATAAGTTTTCGAGAAAATTCGATCTGATTCTAGCAAAGTTTGGGGGTATCGTCGATCCGATCACTCGATCTCATCTAATCAGATCTTTTCTGAAAGACCTACAACACTAAAATCAGTAACGAATATAATGCATTCTTACATCATCAACAATGAAATTTTGCATCTCCAGCGCATTCTAACTTGGTTACTAACCATGAAATCCCGTTCTTCAATCAACTTCGTTCACATTGTTTGGAACTTCCATTGTTTCACAACAGACAACAGCACGTGTGTTTGAAGTCCTTCTTTTCCTCGAACTCAACCTTTTTTGTGTGTTTTCTCCGTCGCTCGAGTCTTACGCAGTATTAGTTACACAAAATGTGCCCGTATCGTCACCTGCGACAGGTAAATATTTTTTTTTCTCCCCCTCCAGCATAGCGACAAAGTTGTCCGAGGAAAGGTGAAAGACAATAGATCTTACAGAGCCCCGGACGCGTCTGTCCTACGCATACTTACGACAGCTCTTCTGTTTAACGTCTCACCCCGCACAAGTTTGTTTACCCAAGCTCAAATTTGGACTTATAAACCGAATCTGATGTAACTACAACCTGTATTTTGGCCAGAAACAAACCCATAGCGGTGTTCACGCACCTCTACCACCTCACGTCCACCCTCTAAATACAGAAAGGAAAGAAACGCGACGAAAAACCAGCTGGCCACTTTATTACACTCTCCCAAAGTGTGAAAATGCCCATCAAAGAATTTTAGACGGGCAAAAGTATCTATTTCTGTCCATTTTACGCACCATGTAACTCCCCACGCTGCAAAAGGTACCCCAATGGTTTTCAAACTTCTCTGCTTTGTGTATAATTTTTTTTTGCTGAGGCGTCGCACACCAGTATTAAAAATATTAAAAATAAACAAAAAATTAAATAAAAAGGAAGTAAAAATTAAAATATTTTGGAAAAGTGTGCGACAACTACGTGTTTCAAGCAATCATAGCCAACGACAAAATATGCTCTTGTACTAATTACAACTATCAAGCTCTTACCACTTATTGTTTCAATGCCCTTAAATTAACAAAACCAGGGCAATTCTCAAATATGCAAATAAAAACTGCACTCCAAATCAGAAGTAAACCTAACACCAAAAAACTTCCCTATCTGTCACAAATTTCGCTAAAGCACCTAACCATGCTGAGGGAAGTCCCGTGTTCAATGGTATGGGCAAATATCGCAAACTCTGCTCTGTATTCCATTAAACAGTCTCGACGTAAAAGTCCTACATCAGAATAGTGCGCAGGATCGAGACTTTTTTAAAACAGAAATTACTTTGAAAATTTGTAATAAACCGAGTCGAATTCGCCGTAGCCTTCACTACAGTAAGTTTTCTCTCGACTTGGTTACACTCTCTTCCCTTAAATCTATAGGATCACGATTAGCCATCTTGAATGCTTGAATATGCATACTTTGTGTAAATGAGTTGTTAGTGCGCACAGGTATTATTTAATGTACGAAAGCGAAGGTGAACAAACGAATATACAGCTGTACTACATTAACAAGCGTACACTGTAAATAAGTGCACTGGTTTGTCCGTTAAACAAAATGTTCAGACTTCTAACACTAATCATTATTATTATTGTTTGTTTTACCCTGTTCGAAGACTCCTTATAAACTGGGAAACAAAACAACTTACTTACAATACAGAAGCGGTAACGACCTTTGCCCACTCCGTTCTCAAGACAGAAAGAGAAAAGCAATCACGGCTTAGGAATAAACCGGCGTTAGTGGGACGGCGGATCGTTGATTCTTGGAGTCAGACTATGTTCAGTCACCCTTTTCACCTTCAATTCGTATTTCACGTTCACTGTCACACTATAACCGTTTTTATACAGCGACAACCAAAATCCCAGCTTCTGACGAAATTATAACTCGAAAATGAAATTAAAGTCCTTTAACTTCTCGCAGTTGATATTAGTCTTTTATTTCTTATCTAAGAAACTTTGTTATCTAAAATGTTCTACAAAATGTTCTACACATTTGGCTTTATTTTAATCCTCAGCTCTTTCATTCTTTCTGCAGATTAAGTTCAGGTGAACTTCTGGCCCAGTATGGTCTCGAACGCCCTCAAACTTGTTCCAAGTTAGACCTACTTTTCAAAGTTCTCACGAGCTATAATTACGCTGTATGAAAGCTGTGGTCTTGTCAAATAGCTAAACTGTGTATTGTCTCCCTACTGGAAGAGTTCGGACGCACTTGACTCATCGACACTTTGCACAAATGTTAATTTCACCAAGAAAATCTTTCACAAAGTGTTCAATGCAAAACATTGCTCTTTTTGAAGAAAAGTATATAATTTCTACAACAATTACTAGCCCCCTCCCCTCCAAAAAAACTTATTGCTTTGATACATAAAAGACAGTCATTCATGCCTATCGCAGTACTTAAAATATATTTAAAAATAAAACAAGGATAATATTAATAATAATAATAATGATAAGAAGAAGAATAAAATAATAAGAATAATACAGTTTAACATTTTCTCTTTTCTTAGATCCATGCTGACTACAAGAGCGCGGCAGATAGTTACTATGTTAACAAACCGTATTGAAACTGAGAACAGTTTGGGGTTCGCAGAGATATCCGATGACTGTCCGTTCCCATTTCTATCCTTGTTAACAATGAATTTGCTCCCAAAAAACGTCTAGTTCTTTCTTCCATGAAATGCCAGTCTTTTGAAGTAACAAGGTTGACAGACATTCCGAAACGATTTCTCCAATTCCACGAAATGTTGTCCTCCGGAAAATATGAAGGCTACAAGACCTAAAGAACGCAGATTTCCGCCTCCGGGAAGGTATGGCTTAGGAGTTCGAGCTTTCTTCTGCGGGAATGTCTCCCGACGCTGTCAACGTTAGTTGCGGGGGGAGGAGACGGCAATAGGTATCATCCAAACGCCACAAGCTCGTTACCGATTCGAGATGACTACGTCAAGTGGATTTGGGGAGGCTGTTTAGCAAGCTTAGTTTAGCCTCCGTGGCCCTGGCAATGCCTCCGCTGAGCCTGGATGACAACATTCGACAGCCGACAACAAATGCGAAGGGGGGAAATTAATTAACCGCCCGATCACTCATCGGATGTTCTGCCACGGAAAAGAATAATAGGGATGCTGACTCCGTAAAAGAAGATGTATAGCACTGGCAACCGCTTTTTATCTTATTAAGCCTTCCAGTCAACTTACCTTTAACTACGGCACAAGACACTACACCACACCGAAAACCATTTTCATTAACTTTTCTGCAATGAATCAACCATTGCTTCAAACATGATTCTCTCTACATTACTGACAACCGTACTGACGTGTGATATAGAGCATAGTTTCTTTCACTTTTTACATCCATTTCTTACGTTTTTTTCCAACATTTTTTTACTATTTCTTTATAGACCAGCGTGAGCATTGACACTTTTCAGGCTACGTACTTATATTTCTTAAACGGAAATATTTACGCGATATATTCAACTTATTATTATGAGCTTTTCCGCACAAGATAACGAAGGAATATTTTTTCTTTGTGTGAGACTTTTAGCAAATTAATCCAGCAGTTATTTTATCTTTCCGAATACGGAAGTGAATACTGTAGTAATATTTAATATTTTTTAAGGTTACGGTGCGCCTACCCTTAGGAGTTACGTGTTTGGATCCTAACGTAATCTCTCCATTCGGGTGTTAGGATTTCGGGGGAAAAAACAGTATTTCGTAAATAGACTCCGACCGTAACGTTTTGTATTCAAATACCTTGTGTGCCTAGTGTTAACCTTTTTAAAAAATTACTGAGTAAATTTGTGGCAAGCGCGTCAACTATCAGCCTTTTCTGTAGGAAGCAAAGCTAAAAACTCGATTCCGAAGTGCACCAGAAGCTATTTCCAAATATTTTTTACCGACAATAATTGACACCAGCAATTTGGTTGTGGAGTTATCACCTGGGAAAACCTTGAAACTATCCAGGTGACTAATCCAAAATTAACGGTACAGAGATCATTTTCCCCCCCAAAATTAATTAAAATGAGTTTCAGTGAGCCCCCATGACATTTTTTTTTAAAAAAAGACGCAATACAGTTCTTTGCTACAAATTTCTTAGGATTTTTTAAAGAAAATCGCGTCTACGCGCACTACATATGTTTATGCAAAACTTTACTGTTAAAGAATTTTAATGAAAAATGACCAGTTTGTTGTAAATCGCCTGAACCCTTGAGCATGTAATTACCCTATAGCACCGTTAAAAGCACAGTAGCCTAACCTCGCAAAAGAAACCATTCACTGTTGCTAATAACGAACTACGCGCGAGCCAGCTCCCGGAGGGGAAAACGTTCACTGTTGCCAATAATGAATGTTCGAACCCTATGCGGTAGCTGCTAGACCTTATTCATTTGATTCTTGTCCTCATTAGGAGCTTGTCCGTTTTTCTAGCCCCCCCCCCGCGAAAGTCACTACTGTAAAATCTCAACCGTCAAAACAAAAGTTCGTCTATGAAGCAAAAGCAAGGGTGTCTCTTAATTTGTGCCTTCAATCCTTAACTTTGCGACGTGCAGCCAGCTTTTTGCGACAGCTAAGCTGCCTCTTCGAAACTTCTCATTTCCCCCCAGCTAGTCCCGTTTTGGGTGGTCCGTTAATAACAACAATATATTTCTTGATGTCCGATGTAGGCTTTCGTCTATAGCTCACATCGTTACTTTTCGTTCTAGGGCTATGGCTCTAGTGCGTCCAATTGTACACCGAAGTTAATTAAAGTGACCCGAATATTGCTTTTCTCTTGTAAATTTTTTTATCCAAAATCTTGTTTAATTACTTGTTACAACGAACAAAATTAATTTTGTTTTATTACTTTATTGCTAGTATTAAAAATCAACCGAACTACTATTTCTTAATTCATTTATTTCTTCGGGTGAAGGGGATGGGTGGAAGGGTGGGGGGGGGGGAATTAGTGTTTAGATCTCCAATATAAAAAGGTTTTAAGAGCGATGTACCTGTTTCGAATGTCAAGATAAGCGTCCCAATTACTTAAACAAAGGCACGTGCGGTTCGGACACATTATCAAGCTCCAACACCTCATCATCACAAAAGGAACAAATTTTCGAACTCTAGTCCCCCGGGCTGGGCTTTGCGTTCTAAGCTAATTATCTCAAGCCCAACCCAATAAAGTACATACATGATATTGATTTAATAAAAAAAACACGGCATGCCTCCGGCATCTTGATGAAAAAAGGATCCCCAATTTTCAGGTCTTTTAACTCGGATGACAGCATAGTCACGTTTTGTTTTCTAGAACACTTTTTTTTCCAGGTTCGTATATCAAAACCAGGCGCACAAAGCCTATCTACGCACATGAAAGTCCCGCATTTTTCTTTTTTTTTAGTCAACTTAGATTCCCGACAGTACACCTATTGCTTTCACTTTTCTAGGAAGACAACCTTTTTCCAATTCTACCCTACGTAACCAAACTTTTTATTTTTATTTTTGTCACAACAAACATTTTTACTAACTTTTGTATCTGCCGTAATGGAATTATTCAAGTTTAGGCGCAGTAGTCGAGCGGAATACCAAAACTGAAACGCGTTGACTGTTACGGACTTCCTGAAAAAGCGCTTGCGCTTCGGTTACGCGGGCACTGCCAGATCGCCCCGTCCTTTTCGGCGTATAAGATATGAGGTAAAGAGTCTCAGACCCAAACATAACGTCTGCCAAGTCAAAAGTTGGCGCCCGGGGCGAGTGGGAGTGCGATTCCTGTGCGTGGTTAGCCTAATTAGCTCGTTGGCGTGCACGAGTCATAAGTTAGCTCATTAACAGGTTCGGTGTTGGGGAAACCCAAAGAAATCAAGCTTTTCGTTAAGTTCTCAATTTCCTTTTTTTTTGGAGTTCCACGTGAAATTCCCACTTCCATGGAGCAACCCACGCTGCAGACGTGTCAATTGGCATTCCTGACCTGAAATAACGAACCAATTCGACAGAACAATGTTGTTTCCCTTGTTGCACCTTAATGCGGGCCAATTGTGTAAAAATGTGAGAAACACGTGAAAAACTTGAAAAAAGTGTCAATACAACAAAAAAGTGGCCCATTCATAAACAACAACCTATATTAATTAAACAACAACAACACTAAATAGGAACAGGCGTAGATCGTCCGTGAAATCAGGTAAGCCCACACGCTTATAGGGGCGTTTTACGCTAAACTAGGCCTTCCAACCTGTCAAAATACGTCTCACGTCTTCATTTGCATGGAGACACGTCCCTAAACAGGCTTTCGGCTTAACCGGCCTAGCCAATTTCACCACTAAGAGCACGTATTTCATCTAGCTATCGAAAAGAAGGATCTATTCCCAGCTGTCGCGTTTCTCATATTGTTGTCACTCAAAACTTTTACAAAGCCTGGCTCTTTTATTATTCTTTTTTTTTCTTCTTTTTTTTTGTCTAGGATCGTTGATTTCTCCTACGCTTGCAAAACTGCACCAAGCCGTGCTTGTTGTTCCATCGGGAGAAACAAACGACAAGAGAACCCTTTTTCCCCTGGCTTGTCGTCTTTCGCACGTCAAAGCAGCTTTTCTGTTCCGGATTGGGGATGCTGAGGGTGTATTGGTATTCAGTGTACAGTCTTGCCGAGGTGTTCGCTATGAAAGGATCTGGTCAGTGAGGAGACCCTCTGAGATGTCTGCTTCCCAAATGGCGCTAATGAATAATTCTTCGGAGGCTGCGGCCAATATGACTTATGAGATCTCGTGCTATTCGTCCGACTTTGAGCTACGGAACCAAACGCTGTGCAACGACACGTGCTTGGAAGAATTCGTCGAATCATGTCGACGTCAATTCCAAATCCAATACATTTATATGATTAGTGTGCCAATAATGCTCTTTTTCTGTGCACTCACGGTCGTTATTAACCTTATCATTGTTGTCTCCGTTCGCTGGATGCGAAAACCGCTCACGCCTACCATGTGCTTTAGTGTCAGTTTAGCTGGGGCGGACGCTTGTGCCTCGTTCGTCATTGGGCTCGGACTGTTCATCAACAGGTAATATATAGTATTAAAAAAAAGGGCTTCTTGAACTTTCGTCCAATTTCGCTTCAAGAGCATTTGTTGGATATCATAAAAGCAGCCTTGAGTTAGCAATAAAGTTTGGCGTGCGGAGTGTAGCAACTAAACCGAAAAGGATCGTTTGTTCCCTTGTGAGGCGAAACGTAGTAGCATTTTCATTGTTGCGAGGTATGCAATGTGGTAGTCTTTGGGAGAAAACAGTATTCTTAAATGTAATTATATTTTTTCTGGAAAAGATGACGCAGGCTTCTGCCTATTGCCGAAATTTAATTACTTGTTCTCTTTTTTTATTCAATGATTTTTTTTATGTTAACTAACTTTCATTAATTTTTATTAACGTTTACTTTAATTTATAAATTTTCAACTTAACCAACTTTTCTTCACTTTCATAAAACTTTAATTTAAATAAATAAATTTCACTTATTAATGCAACTACGTTTTACATATTAATCTGAAGAAGTAATTGTTACATTACAAATGCATCTGAAAAGTAATGTCTTAAAATACGATTCCTTTTATAGGCGTATTCTCTATTCTGTTATATATCATGTAAACTTTATACGAAGTAAAAGCAAAATGTTTCTTTTTGATGTATTAAGTATTCTGCGAGTTAACGATCCGTTCAGCACACGAGTTAATTTTTTTCTCCAAATCTTCTGTACATTGATTTGTCGGAATTTATTCGTGAAATTATAGTTTACATTCTCGGTTACATTGAAATTCACTCGAACTGATTACACTTTCATACACTAGACAGCTATGTGCGCTACTACTGTTTTCAGTTTATAAGTATTGCACGCGGAGCGAAACTCGTTAAACAATAAAAACTGCAAAATTCTGTTTGAGACATAAGTACTTAAATTTCGCCTGCCTTTTGTCAATGAAAATCTCTAAAGACTTCTGTGAGAAAACTTCCTTTCCATTTCCTTCGTTTATTTCCAGAATGTTTCCAAAAAATAACGCGTAACTGCAAAGACTAATCCGAGCTATGGAGAGTAATTCGGGCTTTTTGTCTTAATATTACATTCGGAAAAATTAACGATCGCGTTGCATTTTATTGAAAAGTAACTTGCATGGAAACAATACAACTATTAATAATCTTTACACAATACTGTTTCATATTTTATTTGCAGCAAGTAAAAAAATCCGGTGACAGCCGACACGCAAACTCGCGCACCTTTTGTCCCAGGTTCTTTTGACCTGGAGGTGCGTCAAGCTCGTCTATCAAGCCTGTCTTTATTGTCTTTGTTACGTATTTCTGACGTTACTGTGTCGACGAATGCAATCACTCGCTGAACTTCTTGCACAGTAGTTGTTTTTAAACCTTTGTTTCCACATTATCAGTAAACGCTATCAGTATAGCTCACGTATGTACGATCTGGAATTATCTTACATAATCTTACGTTCGCGTGCCTTACATCCTGGTTAAGCTACAAGAAATCGCAGATACGAAGTTTACAACCAAATTCGTGAGAACTTTGCCCATGCACCGTGTCCGACAAGTTCTATGGTGAAAGTTTTCCCCACTTGACACGGTGTGCGCAAAGCTCGTTATCGTTGTTGTGGAAGTTCACATGACAAGTTTTCTAGTAAAAGTTCAAAATGACAAGTTCAAGTTCAAACGAGCAAGTCACTGAACTCCAGAAAGAGAAACCAACTTTAAAACACCCTTTGCGGTCATTTTTTTAATACACACGAGTTCTTTATGTCTCTCAGATAGTTTCGACTAGGACAACTAAATGACTAAATGCAAACAAAAAGTAGAAAATCTTATTTTTTCTGTAAAAATATAATACATTTAGAATTGGTATACCGACGAGCGTAGCTCAAGCTACCAAACACAGTATTAAACAACTTCAGTAATATAGTTTCAATGTCAAAATAAAACAATACGTTATAATAGAAAAAAATAATACACTACTGTAGCAATAAAACACTCACAAAATAGTCTAACACTATGTAAAAAATCTGAACAAACTTTGATAACAAATTGGTCGATAATAAATATTGATAATAAACGAAATTAAAAAAGCGAATTTATTTTATAAACGGAACAAAGTATGCTACGGAAAGCTATTAATAGAAAGTTCGTTTGAAAGCTCGCTGACCAAAAATTTAATTTCGCAATAAACTTAGAGTCTACACTCTGGAAAACATGGTAAAAAACACACACACAGAACGAAACCTGGTGGGGATGTAATAACATGTGCTTCTATGAATCTAGCAATTTCTGGCTCCGCAGGAACTTGGTTTAGAGCATGGGCAAAAGATCGCAAAATTGCAAAACAGGAAAAACAACTCACAAAGGGAAACTCATGTTTGTACCGTGTTTTCGGTTCAATCAATTTAGGGGGTTATTATCCCGGAAGATTAAAATGATCAAGTAGGATTTTAAAGACCAAAAAAATAAAAGAAAAAATGCACCGGCGTCGTACAGTGCAAGGTACAGTACAATAGACGGGCTTTTTGCGCCTTATCAGGCTCTAATTACAGCTTTACGCTAGCAATGCGATAGAGGAATATTGGCTCAACGGCTGTTCCTCAAACAAGCTACCGAGATTACACGTCCCCTCCAAAAGGTTCGCTGAACAATGCTCAACCCTGCTGCACTTGATCGCCGAAAAGACTCAAACTGCGTTTGTCGTAATTAACTGTTTTAAGCAAAGAAGCTTGCAGCTAAATTTAGTCACGAGAGACACACACTGAGAGAAAGACCGGGTAATTCCTGCATCTGTATTGTACCATCTTCGCTGGCCGCAGCCAACGTAGATGCTGTGATGTTGCCTCTTGGAGTCAATAAGCAAACAACACAGGGCTTGCATCAACACTTAAAAAATACTTGCCGATTTTCTGTTGATCGCTGCCGTTTTAATAACAACGGGTCAACCTGAAATAACATACACAGAGTTGTTCAACCACTCGTGCTTGCTTTAAAGCTCCGGTTTCCTAAACACATTATCCCAGGGGTAAAATCCCCAGTAACATTCTTTTCACCGTTGCTCAAACACCCTCGTTTTTAAAAAAGGAACGTTATTCAAGAAGAAGTTAAGCAATCCGAGTTCCTTTCCGGTACAGGAGCGTCAAAGACGGCTCAACGAGATTTGCTGCAGAATCTCGGCTTTGTCAAGTGGTCGGCAATACACCTTCACGATTGCACGCATAAACCCGAGGCATATCCCCCTCCCATTCTCGCTAGGCTATTCGAGAGCGGTGAAAAACTAATAAATGCTCTGAATCTAAAAATATGTTTTCTTTCCACAGCTTCTAAAGCGTGTTTTCCATCACAAGCCAGAAAAGCATGGGAAAAACAGCTTATCTGCTTTAAATGCTATCTAGTGACGCATTCATTCACTTTCCCCTCCCGATTTTCGTATGCGTTTCTCGGGGAATTAAGACTGAAAGCTCAATAGGCACGTGGATAGTATTTTCTGCTTCCCTTGTCTTAATGGTATCGCCGGATAATGCTTTTCTTTCTTACACAGTTTCCTGAAAGCGTTGTCGGTGGATCTCGACGCAGTCAACCAATGCTTCTTCCTCGTGCTTGAGGTGATGCGACTAAGCGGGGTAATTGTGACAGTGGCGCACCTTCTCGCCCTCGCGATCAATCACTACATCGGCATCTTGAAACCTTTCCAATACGCATCCATAATGACTCCCAAAACCGTCGCCATCTGCATCACAGCCATGTGGATCTGCCCCTCCTTGGCTCTTATTGCTCACTTTGCCAGTGTCGAGGGCCAAGGGTTCCAGGTAACATTCCGTAACAATGAAACTTCCCATCCATTACCCGATACCTTTTTTAAATACTACTGGCAAAGTGCTTTGTAAGCAATCATTCCACTCACTGACAAGTAACTGACTGCAATCCAATATATTCTCCATAACAAAATTTAAAAAATCAAAATCAAATTCTCCAATCAAAATGTCTTATTTTCTCATTCCACCATTACTTGTCCGAAACGATTTTCGATAAAAACGTCTCTAACTGGAAATTTTACTGATTTCCATCATCTCTCGTTACACCGATATTCTACAATACCTCTCTAAACCGAAATTCGACTACGATTCTTAAAAGGAGATTCTACTAGACCTCTTTAAACCGATTTGACGACGACTTCGTTTCGATATTCGATCAAAGGTCCCGAAGGTGTCGACAACAACTACCTAAATAGATGTTTTGACGAATTTTCTACTATAACTCTCTAAACCGATGTTCTACACCAGTTCTTTAAAACCCGTACTAAACTGACTTGAACGACACTCCTTTAAACCGATATTCAGCCATACATCCCTAAATAAATATTACGCCGTGCCATCCTTAACTGATTTTAATATTCAGCCTACCTCCGTAAACCAATATCCAGTCTACCTCCCTAAACCGATATTTGACAGCGCAACACTAAATCGACTTTAGACAAAAGGTTTCTAAACTGATATCGACTATGCATCACTAAACCTGCCTTTGTACTTTACCACCTCAAACTGACATTTAAAACTTTATCTCCTGTAAAATTTCTCCAACTGTGTCTCTCTTAACCGATATTTGACAACAGCTCTCCAGACTGCATTCAACTGTTTTTTAAGCGATGCCTCTTCAATCCGATATTCTAGCACACCCCTTACAACACATTTCAATTCTACCCCTCTAAGCCGATATAGGGCAATAAGTCTCTCACCAAGGGGGGCAATAATCTATCTCCCCGCTCACGGGCCAGGAACTTATAAGAAAAGTTCTACGACCTTCTTAGCTCCCTCGTTAGTTCCCTATTCCGATACTTTCTCGGTTTAGGGAGACAACTTGGCATTTCAATCAGCTGTTCTTTCCATTTCTACTCTAATCTTTAAACGTTTGATTTACTTAATTGATCTTGTTTACTTCTTACTTCATTTGCCTTCATTTTATCTATCATTTATCTGTAATGATATTTTCTATTGTGTTTGTTGTTTTGTTTTATAGGATCCCCAATGCAAGGAAATTACTTTCTTGAAACAGTTCAGATTCCGCGCTCAATTTGCTACCTTTTTCTTCGTTCCCTTATTCTTCATGATTGCCATTTACGGCCACATTTTCGTCATCGTTCGGAAGCACCAAGCCCTCCGTCGTAAATTAACTCAGCGGCCCAGTCAAACTCGTTCCAACACGCCGTCTCAGCGACCAGAGAACGGCTCAGTGCGGTGGAACCGAACCAGTTCCAGTTACACGGATTCGACTTTCAATGGCAACAAAGGCAGTCCTATCACTTGGCCTAAGCGTCCTACAGGACACCGAATTGCTATTACTTCGCCTATTCAACTGACTGTGTCAGAGAGCTCTCCGGTGCCTCTTTCACGCAACGGCGGACACCCCGCCGCTGCCATGCGACAGAACATCAAAGTAAAACGCTAGCTAAATAAAACGCTTAAGTTTTAAAGTAGGGGGACACGAATAAGAAATCATTCAATTTTCATAAATTAGGCTGTCATCACCACGTTACTCATCGTCGGCACATGCGTCTTGGGCTGGATGCCAGCCGTGATCTGGTTCATCACTTTGTGCAATGATTGCGTATTGACCTTCCATGACATCGCGCCGTTGCAGACGGTCGGAGTCAGCATCGCGGTCAACAGTCTCATCATCTTAAAATCTTTGCTGGACCCGATTATCTACACTCTACGGATGAAAGATTGTCAGGTACTAAACCCCTCTTCCTCCTTTTTTAATAAAGACCATTGTATATTGACTCCCTCTATAAGCCGGAAGCCATGAAAAATGCCACAGTCGATTTCATCAATAGCGTTTCATTATTCAGAGTACTTGCTTCCTAGTTCGCTTTCTTGTGAAAAAAGCCCACGACCAGCGTCAACTCTTCACGAAAATGTTCGAAATGCTCCCTACAGAGACGCATCACACATGTATAGCAGTTTAGCTCGCGATAAAAATTCATTGTTACCTTGATGTATTGTCAGCGTAGCTTAAAGAAGGTTTCAACACCCAATTTTTTCTAAAAGATGGACCGAACTTTTTTTACGAGGCCCGAAAGCTACCACTTTTCCAACTTCGGCAACAATGAAGTTCGTTAGCTAAGATAAAAAAGAATTCCTACACTTGGTAACACAGCCATGGGGCAAATATGGCTTCACTTTGCGTTAAAGCTATTTTCATGCTACACTTTTCATGCACTCAAGATAGCAATGAAATTTCTTCGAAGAGATTTGGAGAAAAATGTCCAAACCTGTCAGGGAATCCTCGAGTAACCACCGAACGGGCGAAAATTCCTTATTGGGGTACAATCAATGATCAGTGGACGGAGAAAAGCGTGTTAAGTCGTAAGTGCAGTGTTTGGACTAATTCCCTGTTCTCTGCTGTAGATCGCGTTTCGCCGCATGAGAAATGGGCTGTATAACGCTATTTCCTGTAACAAACGGCATAACGAAGCCACTACCCCTGCTCACTATTACCGGAGTATCGAAGACGGACGATCGCGGCGATCAAGCACCCAGCGTTCCCTTTATTACCGTGGCAGTAGTTTCCTAACCAAGGATTCGGATTCCAATCTTTTACGACGCAGCGGTCGTTTCCGGGAATCCACCCCTAAACCGAGAATTGCTTTGCCTACGACAGTCAACGAAGTCAGTGAACGGGACGTGAGTACCTACAACGGGCATTTTCCTAATCCCTCCGCGACTCCCTCGCCTGAAATGTTGGACAAACCTACGGAATTGCTTCATATTCCCATTTCCACGAGATCTGTCCTCCGGAGATCCAACTCTGTCCCGTTGCAATGCAAGAACGGACAAGGACTGCGACGGAAAACATCACTCATTCTTTTTTCTTAATCAGCTTTTCCCCCCACTCATTTTTTTCGGGCTCCTTTTTGCTAATATTGTTCCCACCCTACCCTTTTTTTGTACAGAAACAGTACCAATGATTAAGAGGGACCATGTAACGTGTCCAATATAAGCCACATGTATCGACCCATGTCCATCACATGTCTAGAAACCCGGTACTCCGAATCCAATACACTTCATATCACTACTGAACCTATTGCCTGACAATCTTTCTTTTTCTCATCCTAAAATATGTAGAGTTCCTCCCCCGAGATTTTCATACTGTCACATGCTTACTGCTTACAATTTCGTACTGACTACGGAACTGTCAATAACTATTGGGATAAACCTCACAATTTCCTATGATTTGCCCATCCAAAGTTTCCCCGCTGAATGACTGACATAGTTTCATTTATTACACACAAGCGTCAACAGCTCCAGATTGACTGCTAAATTCAACATTTGTTTATAAGATCACCCTACACCAAGTTACACTGCTGAATCGCTGATAGAATTTCGTTGTTAGCTACGCAGATGTCAACAGCTGCAAAGTTACACTTAACGTTCGCTTTTCAGGGCAACATTTAACATTTACCCATTAGGTTAACCTACACAAAGCTTCCTCGCTGAGCTGAGATTGACTTAGCTATACTTCCGTGATTGAGTATGCGAACGCGAGTACTAACTCCAACACGGCATTTCCATTAATGTCGGTTAAAGTAACCTGCACGACCTTTCCGTCTCATAAAACACGAAGTACTTGACAACTTAGGAATATTTGACTAATGCACTTGACGTCCAAGGAAACGGAAATATTCCTATTTGAGTGCAGCAAGTATTATACTTGGCCGTTTCGTCTCACTTTTTTTTTAAAGCATCCAGCCTTACACTGAACTTTCACGTAAGGACGGTTAATCTTATAAAACGAGCTTTCTTTAGCAATATGGTAACCATCCAGGCACTCGTGACGTGCTTCATGACAAATGCGTCCCCTGAGTGGCCTTGGAAATTTCTTTCCTACTAAACTAATGGGGAGGCACTCAAGAAACGTTCTTCGTCAATGATTGCTTTCGGCCAAGCAGAAATAAAAATTGGACATGACGTCCCAAATCAGGTTTTGTCATTTTTTGGGGCCCCAACTTTCAGGCTATTATTACGTTATTATTGGCAAAACGTGAAGGAAGAAGAAGCGAAGAATTCACTTACCGTCCATCAACGGCCGAGATTCGCTTGACATGCAAGCCCAGCTCATCGAAACAGTACTCCATACGGGCTCTTCGCTCAGGACGCCGATCCAAGTTGATGTGAAAGATCTCATCAACATCCATCTTGTCCTTGGCAGGAAGCGAGACATCACCGGCGAATAAAGCTGACACGGGTAAAGGTCGCACCAAGGCTACAAAAGAAACGTTGCAACAAAGAGGAGACAAGGCGGTAAGAGAACGGTCAAAGGTTCAATATTGAAGGGATAAGCATACCCGAGGCTTCCATCTTGATATTAAGAAGCTGCAAAAAGTCGTCTTCCAGCTCTTGACCGTCTTGCAGGGGATTCATGAGGAAACCAAAGATTTCATCGTTGCACACAACCATCGGAATATCTTTAAAAAGTAAAGATACAGCAAAACAAATTAAGCACAAAAAATAATGATATTCAAAGTACGAAATTCTCGAACTATGACACCACTAATGGAAAATCTCCCATCGATACCGTATATAAAGATGTAATAAAAAATAAACGTAAATACAATGGGAATAAACTTTAAAAAATTAAAATGCGGTAATTGGCATAAGTAGGGTCACTTCAATAAAAAAATATGAAAAAAATAACGAAAAAAAATGGCATTTGAACACAAACCCAGTAACGGGAATTGTAGTACGAAATGTCTGCACGTGACAGGAAACGAAAAATTCAATAAACATGAAAGAAAGTAATCGAACAGTGAATAAAAAGTAACAAACTAAATAAAAAATACACACTAATAAAAACATATTTACATTAGCTATTTTTCTTACTTAGCTTATTCTTCTTCACATTATTCTTTTTTCTTGTAAATTTTTTATATTTTCTTGTATTACTTGAATTTACCTTATTTTTTATTTCATTTTTCTTATGTTACTTTCTATATTCTTATATTCTTCTCCATTTTCTTCATTTCAATTTTCTTATTGGAAAGAACATTGGTGCATACCGTTCCAGAACGCTGATATGGCAAATGTGATGATGTCATCCTTTGGGCCTTCGTATCCCACAAGCTTTTCAGGAACAAAAGTGAGGTGATTCGATTCTTCACGACGTAAGTCAACCAAAACGCAGGAATGGACCATGATCACTTTATGGCATCCTTTATTCTTACGGTCGAGGATAGGTTTGTACTCTTCAGTGCGGCGGTAGTAATATTCGGTCGTCATGCCACACCAGAAATTGGAATACATGCCTAAGGATTCCAATTTGGGAGCGACGATGGTGAGATCTTGGGAAACCAGATGTTTCAAGGAATGAGTATTGGTTAAGAAGGCATCGCAGTCGACAAACTGTGGTGGAAAAGGGAAAAGAGGGAACGAAACGTTATGTGTAAAAGGATACCGTAAACATGTTTTAAATTTAGATAAACGCCTTAGGCGAAATTCGCTTTTACCCAAACATAGTCCACCCACATTTCCCTCGCCGCTCGTAAAGCTTCTTCGCGGAGTTTGATAATGTGTCGAAATCGGACATCAGACCATTCGGTTGGCGAATTTGTTCCTTTCAATTCAGATGGCGATGGGCTTAAGCTCATGTTAATGTGATGGTATGAGTTTTCTACTGTTTTAACCCATTTTTGAAGGATGGGTATACTGTTATCTTGATTATGGTCGCTTCTAATCCTATAATGGATAAAAATGGGATGAAAAATTCGACAAGCCGGATAAAAATAAATTTATACAGGAACTAATATGAAAAACTCACCATAAGGCCATACGATCTTTGGGATAATCGAGTTGTTCAAATAAAGTTAGGAAATAGGGTAAGGTATGGGCTTTGTTCCTGACTAAAAGCACTGTTAACACTGTAGGATCTCTTTTCTTTGGTTCTAAGGCAAATGTCCAATTTGAGACCAAGGCAATAAGTACGACACACGCAAGGCTAAGCTTAAACATTTTTCCGTGTCTGTAATGGTTGTTTCTCGAGTACTAAAAGCTTAGTTTAATTCCACACACACACGAAAAAAAACACCCCGAGTTGCTATCACAAATTATCAGTGAAGTCACAAATCATTTTTATCTCTATATCTTTACGAATCCATGCTGGTTAAAACAGCTCTGAGGGAATTCGGCTGCCGTATGGGAGTGTACAACGGAAAAGTTAAGCGCTAAAACACGCGTATTTCTTATCTAAACAGTTTGCATTAGTGTTTACACGACGGAACACAAGATCGCGTAAATATTTCTTAGTTAGACTACTAGATGGCGAAAGCTCCTGCAGGACTCGAATATTGCACGCATTAGTAACAGATCGTTCCATAGAATCGTGTTTTGCGCGAAATTGGCACAGTTTTCCCCTAGCACCATTCGAGATGTTTTCTTTTTCCGAAATCTTATAAATATTAGCTTCTTTGTGACGGAGACCAGATGATTCAATATTAACAGTCCAATATACGGCAGCTTTTACAAGCTTTCCATAAGTGTTAACAATTCCTTACACGAACAACATTACTGCATGCCTTATGTTTGGTAAGTTCGATTCATGATATAGGCCTACCATACATTGTTCTGTTTGTTTTTGTACACTATAACTTTGGGTTTGTGTTTTGGCGTAGCATGTGTTGAATTTGGACTATAAACGAAACGGTGTCTTTTTATACGAAGGGGAGACCGGGGCACCTTGGATAGGGGTTAGGTTGGACAGTTGTAGATATCTGGAGCCATGGATGGCTGTTTCGACGTCGGGTCGAAAAAATTTAAACTAGCATGATTCTTACAGTTCGCATGATTGTTACACGCATTTGAGGGGTGAGATATAAGATGCGCCATGTCCCGGTTGCTTGCAATACATTTTCATTCCCTCCGTAAATTGTTTGTGATTGAATGCATCGTATAATAAACCAGTGCTTCGTTTTAGTTTTTTTTCGTTTTACTTGTTCTTAGTCTATATGATTTGGGTTGTTGTCAACACACAAAATATCTGCAAACCGTGATTAAATTCCATCACTGCCCAAAGTACCCCGCAGTCCCGTCCAACCTACCCCAACCTACCTACCTAATTAATTGACATTGAATGAATTTGCAACAGACGTAAAGGATTACCAAGACGATTTCTGATGTCACCTTAAGCGGCAATACATGTCTCCTACTGCGAATTAGCTTTTCCTCTTCTTTAGTAGCCACAATGAACCTATAGTGGCTTTTGACTATGGGAAAAAGTAATAGAAAATAATGACAAGAAACGGGAGTTTGAGAAATGAAAACAAATAGTATTAGACTTGGGAACGATGCTCGGACGACTTACGGTCAGTTGAGGAAAACGAAGTCAGTGCTCGAGATTTCGCGGACTTAATTTTCGAGCGACGTGACATCGACCCCTCGTGACCCGCGAATAGTGAATATTTCAGCCGCGAATAAAGGGATGCGGTCAAAATATTTTCGCCCGCGAATACTGAATCCGCGAATTGGGGCCCCGCGAATAAGTAGCTTTGACTGTATTACATTTTCCACTAGCAAGAAACATGTTTATAGAGTTGGCGTTGGGGGGAGAGGGGGGTAATATGAATTTTGTCGACGTTTATATTTTATATTCGACGTTATATAAAAAAGAATCGGAGGTTGGAGGGTCAACACCCCCTAACCCCTGGGTACGTGGGTGGTCAGAGCGGTCAGTGGCGTATCCAGGGGGGGGGGGGTCAGGGGTCTGGACCCCCCCCCCCGAAATTTTTATTTTATAATGGGGAAGATAGGGAAATGACCAAGTGTCCAAAAAAATTGCATATTAACCCCCCCCCCCCCCGAAATGAAATCCTGGATACGCCACTAGGAGCGGTAATTAGTCTCCTTTGTTCTCAATGCTAATTATTCTAATTTAGGTTAAGAGGTAACGGCTGCCAATGATGCGCAGTACATTGGCTTGACTCATGGTATTGTTAGTAAGTTAAAGTGCTTTCACTTAAGATACCAACAACTGTTTTCCATTCAGACGCTGACCTTAACCTGTAATTCAGTAGAATCTGAGTATGTTTTAAGACCGGTTCGTATCTATTGGAACTTACGTAACTGCCGTATCCCATGTCCAGTACGATCTACTTATGCACAAAAATGTCCATTTTTCTGCCATCTTACTTGCATAGCGATGTGGTGGCTCTCCTGTCGTCTTATTATAATTTGGGTAACGCAGGACCGTTCGGGAATGCCGACAATAAAAACTGCTAGCATATCTACTTTAATATAGTTCATAATTAGACTTTAAATAGTGTTTCGCATTTCACGGGTTATCTTTTGGGAGGCGTAAACCGGTAAGGTGATATTTCTCGGTTATTTGTCAACCTCTAGTATAAAGCTCGTTCCTTTCATTCCATTCGTTATCTGAGATTGCTCAAAGCTTAGGCTAATTCCCTTTTGACAGCGTAAAAGTGTGTCGATTACGACAGCAAGGAATTTTATCTTTATGAACCGCAACAATCGAAAACACTTCGAGAAAGTACATAAAGACAATAATGAAACGTAAAATGTACGATGTATTGTAATTCTATGACTTCACTCACGTCTTCAGGCTAAATACAGAATGAAGTTACCAGTACATAAAAAACACCACTAATGAAACAAGGAAAATCGTCCACGCCGCGATAATTTGGATTCACCGCTCAATAACGCTCCCTCGATTTCGCTATAGCTAGGCAATCTCTTGAGTTCACCTAATGCTGCAACAGCTGGCTTAGCCTTCATCAATCGGCTCGCGACTCGTTGAATATCTTCTGCACGGATGGCATCTAAGACACAAATCTCAGTGAACACATACCTCATATTAACTTTCGTCCTTACTAATTTGCTCGATAAACTCCCCAGGTTGTTTCCTATGTCCAGTGGCTAGAACCTGGCGGCCTATGTCTTCAAAGACGACAGGTCGGCTTTCCAAATTCATCAGCAACATCGACTGCAACTGTTTCTTTGCTCTCTGAAAACAAAAAATTAAATATTGGTAAATCTTATTTGAAAGAAACAGAAAAAGTTAAGTTCTCACATCAAGTTCCGTAGCGTCTGGAGCGCTCATCATTCCTACAAATTCACGTATAACGATGTCAGTAACATTCCGTAATTGTTGTGGGTGCGCGCTGGCATGAATGCAAAAGATTCCCGTATCTGCGTACGCGTGATTGTACGCAGTGGCATTATGCATCCAATGATACCTGTAAAGATCGCCAAATTTACAAAACCGCTGCCTTTTTTTCAGAATTTTAATATACCTGTTTAGGACATTAGTATATAATCTAGTGTGCATGCCCTTTCCAGGTCCACCCGCCGAAAAAGACCCGCCTCCGCCCATTAGCATATTAAGTACACAAAAAGCTACGAAATCCGGATCTTGGTGTGAACTGCTTTCCAAACCCAGAACCAAATGAGCTAACTCTGGCATTGGCGTCGGCCCTAAGCTGACGTCAGACAAGTCTTTTTCCACCTAAAAGATTGCAATACTTTTTACAATCGAAATCTCAAATCCAGCACAACTTCAATTACCTGAACAATACCCCCCGTATATTGCGCAATGGATGTATCAACGTCCATGTTCCTTCCTGGAAGCACCAACGAGCTATCTTCCTCCCAAACGGGCTTTTGCTCAACGAAATACCTATAATTGCATTTACGCATTAAGACAGAATAAAAAAAGTGCGCAAACAAACACACTATAATGGAGTATGTAGCCTATCGTGTTACTTTTGTGCAAGCTCAACTAAAGTTTCATGTTCCACGCCTACTCCGGCCAATACCATTCGCTTGGGCGTGTAATGGTTCTTAAGAAAGGTGAAAAGCATCGGACGGTTGATTTTATCGATATTCTCTGCTGGGCAAATTTTGGGTAAACCTAATGTGTTATCGCGGTACGCTGCAGCGTGGATCAGCTCGACTAGGATAGGTTCCTGTTCCGGTCTCATGTTTAAATCCTCCAATTCATACGTTATCGCCATCCGTGCATCTTCCAGCTAAAATACATATAAAAACGGAATATACGAGCTTTAAAGAATTACTCCATGTTAGAATTACTTCTTTCGGCGACAACTGCGGCCTCAAGACGACATCACCGAGGATCTTCACAGCCGCATCTAATCCGGTGTTTTCGACCGACGTCGCGTAAATAAAAGTATCCCTTGACGACTGGCAATCGCAGATACCTCCGTGCTTCTCTAGCTGTTGCATGATTTGATCTCGGTTGGCAAAATGGCGCGTGGACTGCCAAGGAAAAGAAAAAGGTGAACTAAATTGCTTACACAGACGAGCATATCGATCTGATTTTGGCAGCTTTTACCGTATAGGCCATTTTTTCCAGGAAATGGGAAACGCCACTTGGGTACGCCACTTCGTACCGGGAGCCCGAGTCAATTACCACGCCTACGGTGCAGAATTTGCCAAATCGATTCTCCGAAGCCACTCGTAAACCATTTTCTAGCGTGGTGACTTTCGTCTCGCTCGACTCTGAGTTCACTTTGGCATAAACAGGCTCCGGTAATCCGGGTAGAGGCTCAGAAAGCGGAGTATTGCTTACAATTTCGGGGGTTACACCCACAAAGTTACTGCCGGAAGACGAACTAGCGGTCGATCGCCTCCGGTGTACGCATCTCAAAATTACCGGCTCTTTACCCCTAAGATTTCCCAGAGTTAAACCATTTTCCCATAAACAGACGCACATAATTAATAAGTAAAGCACTCATGATATATTTCAGCACAATTTTACCTGATGGAAAACAGTCGTCGCGGAATCATGATGCAGAAAACGTGAGATTTACAGCCAGAATAATAACACAAGCGCGGTGTGGTTTTTATTTACAAGTATAACTCTTGTATCACTCACTAGATGTCCCAAGCCCGACCGATAGCTAGCGCCAAGCTAGCTACAACGCAGCGACGTGACTGTAATTTGAAATGCTTTGGCGCCATTACTAGAAGCACATATCGGACACCAATAAAATAGCAAATTTCTCTTATTTTTTCGATACAATCTCAGCGTAATTTTCCTTATCATCACAAAAAAATTTACTTTGGGTTAATTTTGAGTTTTAAATTTCTTTTACGCCAAAACGAGCTAGAAAAGCTTTCCTTCGCCCAATGCTGCCACTGGAAATTCATTCTTGCGTACAATGACCAAACATGAGCTTTTCTACTCAAATCCATTCATTTAAATCTTTCCTACCACCTCTTCCGCTTATTGGTGAACCTAAGCGACTAAACATTCTTCAAGATACAAATGGTAGGCATAACACGTCAACGTTACTGCGACAAGTTGTTCGCAACGCGAATTCATCGTCTGAATTCGCCTTGGATCCGTTTTGCGCCCGTTTCACTTTATCTGGGGCTGCAGCGGTCGCCAGTTCCCTTTATTGGTTTTTTGACTGGGATGATCGTCTCCTGCTCATCACGACGTTTCCAACGAGCCCAAATACATGCGTCTTGGCCCCAGCCAAAGCTAGAGCTCATGCGAACAAAGACAGGAGGGCCCCCAACTCAGCTTGGCGTTCGGCATGTCCATGTCTGTGTGGGTCTTTATGTGTTGCTCCGTGCCGTGCTCGGGCCCACCTTCTTCATCCTATCCATCCCCCCGATCTCTTCCTTTCCCTTCTCTCCACCTCCCCACCACCCGTTGGCCATATTCTCATTCCCATTCTTATTCCCTTCGCCATTTCTGTGAGCCCAACTCCGAAACGCAACTCATTGCCTTTCCACAGTGTATGGATGTGTCCTCCCTTCCCCCCTCTCTCTCTCTCTCTCCTCTTTTCAAAGCAGCCTTAGCATAGATACACCCAACCTCCCCCCTTTTTTTTCCTCAACACGACTCCCCACCAAGTCCCGCTAACGTTAACGCTCCCGACGCCACAAGAACATGGATTGAGTCAAGGAAGAGACCTAGATGAGAAGGTATTTGTGTGCGAAAGAGCCCACTGGACTGACGTCAGTCCTTTCCCTACTCCTTTTTTCTCCCCACTTGGCACTTGTACTGCCTTTTCTCATTTGTCTTACCGCAATACTTGCACATGTAAACTCATCAATGCTCCTAAACCAGTCATCTTCGCGCGAACACGCTTGCAAGTGCAAAGCCGCTGGATTTCATTGTCGCCCTACCTTCCAGTGCGTCTCTGGGAGCCCACTTGGTATCGCGCAAGTACTGCGGTAAATTTGCCCGTCTGCACGCACCTGGCAGGTGAACCCTGTCAAGTGATCGCTGGCTCTGGCCTGAGCTCCACGGATCCACCCACCTTCGGCAAGCGGTGGACGGTACTTACGACTTCGCCCGGGCGTTCAATAAAGAATTTTATCTAGAATTTCCCCTTCATCGCAACCACGCTCTTCCTTCCCCTCCTGCCCACTCTTCCATGTATTAGCGACAGATAAGCTGTCCCCTCCTTGCTTTCTCCCTTCCACTAAAACGAGGCACAAGTTAAGATTCGTCCTCGGTTTGGATATCCCCCACCAACGTCGCCGGGCGTCGTCGCCAAGCTTAAAACCTTTCCTTAAAAAAAGGCGCCGTCTAAGGTTTTTGGTAATTTTCTTCGGCTACCTAAAAGCAACTTCGCATTTCTTTTGGGAGGAGAGAACTCTGGCACACAGAAAACCCTCCCTGTCCCCTGAACAAAAATCGCTATCCCAAAACCTTTACTCCTCTCTTTCTCTTTTTCCCCTCCTTCAAAGTCGCCTCCCTCCTCTCTCCTATCCCCACTCTCCGCGCTTCCCAGTGCTGCACGCGGGTCCAGCCCCCCAGTCGCCGTGGGTGCTGGTGTTGCTGCTTGCTCGCGTTCCGGGGGCTTTTCATTCTCATTTCTCCCTGTGGCATCACTCGGGATATTTGCTGTTTGGATGTATATGTATGGATGTGTGTCCCGGTGGCTTTGGTCGTGCATCGTTGTGTGGCTAGTGTGCAAGTTAAAAGAGAGTTAGGGGGGAGGGAAACAGTGGCCGCCATCGCCGGAGCGTAGACGTTCCCCGGGTTCCTAAACTTGCACTCGGCCAACCCCCCGTGCCACACTCTCTCTCCCCCTCTCCTTTCAATCTCTCGCCTTCCACAGCGACAAACGCCACTGTGTGAGAGAGAGAACCCCAAGCCGTCGACGAATGTGGCAGTGCCGTGTCTCTGTGAGCAAAGTTGAGTTCCTCGTTCGTATCCCTGCCGAAAACCTCCAGGATTAACTCGCGACCAACTGAACTCTTGCGACGCCTCACAGTTTTGCGCCCCCCCCCCAAACTGTTCATTTCTAACCCCCACAATCTTCATTAATGTAGGTCCCAGTGTTTTGGGGTTGCTACACCATGTGTTGGGCTAGTGTTGTGTCAATGTCTACCGGTGGTTGTGGTTGTTCGGGCCCAATGCTTTACACAGTGTAGTTTGCAAAACTACGGGCTAACACAGGAATTCAAGTGGTGACATTCCCCCCCTCAAAGGACGCCAACTTGGGAACACGAAGACTTTTTTCTTCGTCTTCAAGTCGGGGGAAAAAGGAAGCAAGGAGCGGAAACCCGGACCGGAACTCGGGCTCTGGTTTGGCAGAAATTCGCATTGGATACCCTACATTGGATACCCATACCCTACATTCAAGGTGAGAGAGACGCTCAAGCCTTCGATCCTCAGGAAAAACATTCATTAGTGCAGTATTTTTATGGGGAGTGTAGTGCGGACTAGCAGGCGGGAGACGCGTTGGTAAGCGCAGGGAAAAGCTCGCTGGGGGAAAATCGGCGAGGTGGTGCTAGGGCTACAACAAAGAATGGTATCATGATAGAGATAGCGCATATTATCTAGGCATTTTGCTCCGCATCTTACACAGCGAGCCATTTTCGTGACGAAGTCACAACCAAGCCGCCTTGTGTTACCCTTCGCTTCCCTTTCCCCTCCCCCCCAGCCTCCCTTTTTTCGTATGCCTCCAAAACTCCCACCCAACCTCCCCGGGCCATTGCTAGGATTGTATAGGGCTATTGAGAATCCTTTGTCATGACGTGCTCAACCGCGGCTGCGTTAAGACTATCCCCCCCTTCCTCCAACCGCTTGCTCTAGCCTTCCACACACACGCATACACACACTAAAAAACACATACGATGCGACAAAAATAACAACGCAGTATGTAATAACTGGGAAGTTGGTTAGATCTAAGGTGATGCAGTCAAGCGTTATGGGTTACAACCTTGGAGGAGCGTGAGGCACGGGGCATTTCATTGTTGAAATGCGGGGCAACGGATTGGACGAAGACAAACGGTTCCGTTGTTATGGGCCTAATTTATAGGAAAATAGCTGGTAGGAATGCGCTTAGTAGTAGTAGCCATGTTTATGTCAAACTTGGGTAGAGACTTTGGAGTTATGCATAACTGTAGTGGTTACTTTCATTCTTGGAACGTCTGCCCTATTTGGTGGCATGGGTAAAAGACCAGCCTCGAGTCGTTCTCTAGCGAGTCAAGGAGCGAACAAGGCAACTTGGTTGTTGGCGGTGGGTACACGGGTGATGAGGTAAGTCATTGGAAATTCATAGTAGGCATGTGGGGGGACTTCTTAGGACAAGTTGCTGGACAGAGACACGCTGGACGTTTTTCGTTCTTGGAAAGAATTTTAACGGTTCGGGGATAGGTATTGTGACGATCGTTGCAAAGAAGCGTTGGCGATTTCGTTATTGTCGCTGAGGCTACGGTTTAATTGGTTGGCGTTTCATTCATGGAAAGAATGTCTTTGGTATGCTATGCTGGTACTGTTCTACGTTTTAGTATGCTAATGCATTGCAATGGAGCGTAAAAGTTTGATTGTTGCAACATAAATTGCGAGTGAAGCACAAGGTTGACTTATCTCTCTTGGAAACATTGTTACACCATATTATCATGCAACTAGCGTTGTATTATGGCAGGTAATTCCATTGTTGCACGAGCTGTGACTTACGCACTGACTTTGAGTTCATTCATGAAAAGAATGTCACTGTTACGTAACAGAACCTACACTCATGATACAAAATAGCGAGTTCACAAAGAGCAATTACTTTGTTGTAACTGCAATTTAAGCGCGGAGTTTGAATTCTTCAAAGTTTCATTGTTACGCCACATCAGTATGCTACCAGGCGTATCAGGACAGCAGCGTTCATTTTACTGTAAGCTAAGGCTAAACACTAGCTTTGACTTAGCATTGTTGGAAAGCACTTTGGTGTAAACATCAGTATTATTACTGTACTATGTCACACCTAACAAGCTACCAGCAATGCAAAAATCGCGTAACAGTTTCATTGTTGCGCATGAGCTTCGAAGTACAACCTTTCCTTACTCAAAATAATTCCATTGTTTGCACTCTCCTACAATGCTACTGCTGAGCATCGTCGCGCTTTCATTGCTGTGCCTCAAGCTGCCTTTATCCACCGAGTTTGACTTTCATTCTTGGGAAGCATTTGGTTACTTTACCGTATTTCCATCATCGGGCTGCTGCGTAGCAATCTAATTGTTGAATCATGGGCTACCAAACCCCAGATTTTTGGACTTTTCTTCCCAGAAAAGACTTTCAGTGTCATCTATTGGGATTCTTCCATTTCAGCAGGTTCATTGCTGTTTCGTTGTAGGCGAATCTCATTTGGAAAAAAGGTATGTTCGGAAGGTTTGGCGTGAGGACTTTTTCGGTGCTTCGTTCCCGAAAACAGGCTTTTGCCGCAGATACCGCGGCACACCAGGCAAATATCCCCGGCACCAGGATGACGAATGCAGGATTGTTGGAGGCCAAAGAGACCCTTTAGCATTAAAAAGGGGCGGACATGATGTTGGTTGCCCCGTTGCTGTTCCCGATCCTGTTTGCCTTTGGCTTCCTTGGGGAGCTCCACCACGCAGCCAAAGGAAACGAACGCTAAAGATGCATGCACCGTGTGCTTCGGCTTTCTTTTTTCTTTCTTGACATTTCGGAGAGCCCAAGCCAGCCAAAGAGAGAGAGATAGAGAGATGGAGAGGGAGGGGTGGGAGAGTACTGAGGTGAGTTTTTAGATTCTCGGGAAGAGGGGGGAGGGCAGAATCTTGCTTCTTTCCACTCGGCAACTTAGCAAGCGCGCGCGCGAGAGAGAGAAGTGGAAAGTGCGGGGTTTTCTTTTGACGGTCGTGAAGCTTTTCAAGCCTGAGCTCCGGGAAAATTATCCTCGCTAACCTAACGAAAAAGTAACCGACTCGCCGAAAAACCCGTGTGTCGATCCAATCGTGTCCCTCTGTCGGGTCGATCCGCGTTAAAGCACGGAAGGTGGAGTGGGGGGAGGGGGGAAGGGAGCGACACCGAAAACAGGCTTGTGGATCTATAAAAGCTTTGGGGCCAAGGGAGAAGGAGAAAGACGAAGAAGAGGAGGGGGGAGGGAGTTTGAAACCGCAAGCCCAAAGGTACCCGCAATGTCAACAATATTAACTAAGAGGGCGAGTTCTAACTTTAAAGGTTACTATGACACTATCTGGGCGCAGTGTGTACAGTACGCCATAGCACGTGGTGACCTTGACATTGAAATTTACAATTTACTACGCTCCTGAGTGAAAGAGAGAGAGAGAGTTTGGCGGTTTTGTTTTCATTGATTGAGAGAACGAAAGGAGGAAGAGAGGAGAAAAAGGAGGACATATATTCATAAGTGGACTTAAGAATACATAAACTATATATTTAGAATGGGCTAGAAGAGAAATTCATTTATTCTGCTTATACTTTCGATTATTTTTGTTGATTTATTTTATGTTTCAAGCGTGTATTACTGTATTAAAATATTTATTTTAGGTTGCAAACATTTTTTAGTGTTTAAATTATTTATTTCTATTTTCCAATTCTGATTATTTTATTATACAATAAATTGTTTATATAAAAATGATTTATTCATTTGGTTAAATGGTTTGAATTTAGGTCTGTTTAGTGTATTGTTGTGTATTATATTGTGTTGCCTTTTGATTGAAAGGTTGAGTTTGTGTTTATTTATTTGATTTTTTACATATTTTGCTTCATTTCTCGATTTTAAACGTCCAGATGAGATCTTTAAAAATAGAGAACGAAGTGGAGAAAGCTGTAACCGCTCTGCAGTGTATATGGTCTAGTCTTGTTTTCCAAGTTTAGATAGTAGAGATTAGTTTTATCTACAAGCATTATTTGATTTAAATCATTCGACTTTCGGTCTTTGTTTCGATGTTTTTTAAGTTATTTTTGGGTTACAAGGCTTGAGTTTAGATTCTTGTATTTCGCCTATTTATAACATTGCACTTTGGTTATTTTAGTAATAAAGTTCAAGTGTTCTAATTTTTGTACTGTCATTTTATTTTTTATTTTTAGCTTAAAAGGTTTACGACTCGAAATATTTTCGTTCTGTTATGGTTCAAAAGCTCCTAATTTAACCTTCTTCCTTTTGTTAGCCTTTGTTCTATTTTGGTTGAGAGGGAGTTCAATATAGATAAAAGGAAGTATTTAGTGGGTAGGAGGGATTGGGACGGGGTGACAGTTTATCCCGGGATAGGGTAGCGGTATAACAACCTGTACACAATATGGAGTGTGTGGTTATTGGCGATTGGAAAGGTGAATAAGGTTAGTAACCGTAACTGGGCGGTTTTTACTTTGTGCGTGCCGCACAATTGCTTTGTTGGGGCTGCTCTCTTTTTCTCCCGTAACAGAACCAAACCGATCACCATCCTCGGCAGGTAAAATGCAAAAACGTTGTCTGCGAGCGCGTTCCTTGGCCGCTTTTACGTTGTCAAGTGTCTACTGCATAGCAGCAGCACCAACGTCCGCTTTCGATCCTCGCTTATTATCCGGCCTTTTTGAGAGCTGAAGGAAGACGGTTGCGAGATGGAGGGTAAGGGGGGGGGGGTGGACGTGGCAGGAGCAAGTTGCTGCTGTCGTCGTTGTCTACCTGAGTTTCGTTGGGAATTTCCAGCCCAAAACCTTTGCACGCCTTTCTCTGTTAGCAGTCCGCCATTATTTGAGCTACACGACGTGGGATTGCGTAGAGACAGGAGGAAATTAGGATGGTCTTGCCCCTCGGTTCTCGGACCGGGGAGAATAATTTGGCTTAACATGCTAGAAGAGTTGGACCACAAATATGGCTACCGTTGTGAAATGGGTAGGAAAACCCCCGAAGTTGCTTGTACGAGTCGAAATAGCGTAGGACTTCAGATTAAGCTGTGGAGAATAACCATGCAGGCAGTGTAGTATCATTGTTTTCATTGTTGGGAAGAATTTTGTATGTTAGGGCAGTATTGTTTTTAATATGCTACGCTGAGCACGCCCCCTCAGCAATGCAGTGTAGCGTACTAGTTTCATTGTTGCGTAGAAGCTGCGATTTAAGAATAGGGTTTGGCTTGTCATTCTTGGAAGGAATTCCATTGTTACGATTCATTACTGTGGCACCAGGCGTTTCTTTGTCGCAGCGTAGACTGAGACATTAACTTTTCGTATTTGCAAAGGTTTGATTGTTACGTTACGTGTTGTTGTTGTGTATTATGCTGCTGGCAGCACTGCTCTGTATCAGCGCAGTTTCATTATTGTGACTTGGGTGACGATTTAAGCTCGGGGGTTGACTTTTCATTCTTGGGTAGTATTTCTTTGTTAGGCTAGGTTTCCTTGCTGTTAGCATTTTCCTGTTGGCCATCTGTACATCATTTATAGAATTGTTGATTAAGTAGTTTCATTGTTGGGGCCATGGGGTATTAGAGCTCAGGGTTGGACTTCTTTTTCCTGGAATGCATTTCATTGTCGTCGCGTAGGTACTGTAACATAAATGAAAAAGCGTTAAGAAAAACAAAATAGCATATTTGGGCCATTTTTAAACAATAGAATGAGATCAATGTAAATGTGCGGAAATAAAACCAGAAGACCAGGATGTAAACCTTTTTGAATGGTTGCAAGAGTTTGTGTGTGACTTGACGCGCACTTGAAATCCCGGAGTATTCACTTAGTGGTGGAAGTTTTCGTGTTTCTCAATAGATTCTATTAGGTAATAAACGGTAATGGGCAGCTTATGCGGGTTCAAGGAGCGTACATTTCAGTTAGTGCAAGGGTTTTGTCGAGTGGGTTCGATTGACGGTGGTTTCTTGGTTCATTGAGGGCGAAGTCAACCTATAACGTTCAATTAAGGGGAAAATTGACTTGCGATGAACTTATAAAGAAGAAACGTCATTGGTTGCTACTTTGTCAAATAAAAAGAGCTGACTCCTTACCTTTTTCTCCCGCTGTCATTGAACTGACGAGCCGGATTAACGTTAATGCAAGTGCGAAACTACTGGCATTGACCTTCTAATTATTTTTTGCATACGTTTGCGTTTCGTCAAGGTCTTTATCATCAAAGGCTCCCGAAATGGAAAGAGGAAGAGTGCAGCAAAAAGGATAGCTACTTCGCAATGAAATATAACAAGAATAGGCATTGCGGAGCGCAAGGCATTAAAAAACTGGGACAGCGCGCATATAGATTGCCCATAGGATGTACCAAATTTTTAGAACTCGATTCCAATTACCCAACAATTGCAATAGTGCGAAGCGGAGAGATCTAAGCGTCAAAATCTTTGTCAAGAAGCTAGTCAGCTTCTGAAGCTGTTGGTTGGAACAAAAAGTACACTACCTAAGAAATGTAAGACACGTGTAAGCCCTTCATAAAAAACGATAAAAACCTGGGACATAAGGCGTGCTTATTCGCGTGTCCCCTGTCTCGTATTTTTGGACACTGGTTCAAACACCCTAAACCACTCATGTAAGTGGCGAATTAAGCAAGACATTTAATTTTTTATGACCATTACTACTCACGAAATGAACGAGCAAACAAGTGTAGTGTCAATGCAGTCAGAATCTCGCCATAACAATCGCAATAGAATCTCAGTCTAGAATCTCGCATAACGAAACGACGATTAGGGAGGTCAAAAGGTGCCGGCCAATGCAAATGTACCACAAAGCGTCCGACTTAGCGAACATCGGATATAGTGAACAGTTTTCCTCTCCTCTTTAGAAAGTTCGTTATAGCGACGTTTCACTCTTCAGATTTATTGTAAAGCCTTTTATTTCAGTTTCCTGTGATTTAAAACCTCTATTTTATACACTTCCTTAAAATATTAGCTAAAAACGCTATTCTGTACTAAAGATCTTACTGCATATGATTTTATGGCGAACACCTTCGTGTTTAACCATGAAATAAGCCAAGTATAGGCCTTATGTCGCCCAAGTTCATAAAAACCTGGGACAGTAACTGCGCCAAACGCCTGTCCACAGTCCCACGTTTTTATGCACACTATCTCAAATAGCCTAACAATGAAAGTGCACCAAGTTGCTGAAACGTTTGCGAACTGGGGGAACATTCATATTACTATGTACTTAGACCCTCACAGGCTCACGTTATCCTCACATGTGTTTAATAAGTAAGATACTGGTTTGCCGAGCCGGACGACTGCGTCGAAACTAAAGGGGAAGTGATTATGCAGGGATGTTAGCGGTGGTCCACCTAACACAGTTAGTCCATTCCCATAACTCTTCCCGTCTGGGGCCCGTTGCTTGTTAAGTTAGCCCCCAACTCTCTTGCAAAATACAAAACTCAACGGGCTCTCGCGATATGTATCTTCAGCTTTTTTGTGAGCTTTAAAGGCGTCGTTAGCGTCCATTTCTCCCAAGGCCGAAAAGAAAACGAGAGAAACGAGGCAGGGACGGGGTAGGGTGGGCTGGGTAAACTCTTGATAAGTTTTCGCCTCTCGTTCGGTTGAGCGAGAGCCTGTCGTCGTCAACGGCGTCGTCTGGCGTCTTTGCAGCAAGCACGAGATTCTTAAGAGGAGCACAACCGGTCATGAGGCCAGAATAGGAACAGCAAGAGTGTAAGAGCATTGATCCAAGCCAAGACCCCCCCTTACTCCCGTATCTCCAACCAAAACCCTCCCCCCCCACCTCTGCGTTTCCTTTCCGAAACGTCCATCGTTTCTGTTCGCCAGAAAAGCCTGGCCTGCTTTTGCATGGGGGGGGGGGCTCTCGTAAAGAACTTTCACACAGGGTCCGTCTTTTTCGCCCCTTATGACTAATGTCGTGTTAGAAGAGGTCGCTCTTAGGGCCAATGGATACCCTTTCTCCTCTTTTTAATTTTTGTTTTATACGTACACGTCACCATGAGCCAGACTGTCGCTTATGTTGAGAATTCTTTGATTAGCTGACAAATCTTTCTCAACATTGACGGACTGGGTGACGTGGATGAGACATTGCGAAACATTGACGATTTCCTAATAACTGTTAAAAAAAAGTAACAGTAAATGTGATAACGTTTCCACTATGTAAAAGAAATCAAACGAATTTGTTTAATTTATAATAGCTTGAATAATAAAAGTCTAGAATCTACGAAGAGAAACGATAGAAATTAAAAATTTTGGGAAGAAATGAAAAAGTTCCTTGAAGAGTTATAAATTATCTTCACCTTTTTTCCATGATGGCTCTTTATGGGGTTTTAGGAATAAGGACGGGAAACTTTACTGTCAGGAAGATTTTGAAATAGTAAGTTCAGAATTGTTAACGTAAGTTTTCCACGTCATCGGCCATACGAGAACGGTGGGATAAAGACTATAACAGCGAAGTTCGCATTTTTTTGCCTGAGCAACGAGTTCCAATGAACATTTTACTAACGCTGCCGTTGCTTTTGCCTTGCCTGGTCATGGATACCATCATGTGGGTTTTAGGAGCAACCCCCCCCCCAGCCCGATCTCACGGGGTAGTGGGTGGCGTGCAAGAGAGAGAGAGAGGGAAAGCGTCGTTTCCTTGTTCATTTTCTTTAGATTTTTTTGTTCCGTCTTTGGTCGATCCTTTTCAAAGGCGCATAACCTTTCGTTGGCAGAAGAGGACGAGGAGGAATTGGGGGTGGGGGTGGGAAGCGTCGTGTGCATCAGCGGGTGTGGAACAAGGAAAAGGAAAGAAGACGAAAAAAAAGCACACGCTATAAGTATGGTAAAAAGACCGCCAAATTTCTACCTCGGATCTTTTCCAAGAAAGAAAGAAGCACGGCAAGCCCGGAACGGGGAGGGGGAGGAGACTGTTGCCCACCCCCGAGCAGACATTGGAAAAGTTGGTAAATAACAAGCCAGCAACGTATTTTTCTGCATGAGGCTTCGTACACTCCGTCAATATACCTGGAGATTACAGGGAAATCAGATTTCATTGTTGTAGGGTTACGCTACCAAGCAGTTATCTCATTGCCCGTAGTTGTAACTTGGGGAAACTAGTTATTGTTTTGAAATAACTGTGTCGGTTATGTCCTTGCTAATCAAGAGCAAGTACCCACATTGGCCTTAAAAAAAATAAAAGAATCGTTTTACACGGCAATAATACAGTATAATTTTATATTAACACACATTTTTCATTTTCAGTTCATTCAAATGTGTATCCATTGTTTAATACCGATATTTAGATATTTTTCTTGTTAGTTTTCAGATGTTTATTAGATTACTTTTTTTCCAGACCAATATTTAAATATGTATGAGTGTTAATAAAAATGTAGCATATTCCTAGAAATTATTAGATACATTATTCTATTTATTTAGGTATTATTCAATTTATTAGAGATATTATTTACTTTAGATATTTTCCTATTCTGTATTTAAGGGACTAATTGATTGTTGTGTTTCTCAAATTACGAATAGCTGCTCTATAATTGATTGTTGCTGTGGTAGGGTTGTGCAATAACTTCTGTTGTTGCAGTATGGCGAAAGGAATGTGGTATTAAGGGGTAGTTACAGTCTTGTCGATAACGCAAGTCGTGACACGACAATGAATTTGCCGAATTCACGCGAAGAAAGGTGGGGCAAGTAAAGAGACCCTGGAGGGGACAACGGAAGAAGAACGCGTCCATTGCAGGTGTCATCCAACTCAAGACTTGCTTTGTGACCTCCGATAGTTCACGAAGTCAAGAAAGATTTTCTTATAGTTTGGGAGGAAACTAAGTGTCGGGTAAAAGCAACTGGTGAAGTCTATTAGGAGGAAGCAACAGAATGCGCAGGTAATGTAACGGAAAGTAACGGAAATCCGGACATTGTGTGTGCGGTGCGCCGAAAGGAGAACGTAAGGTAACTTACCGAAAGAGAACAACAGTTGGCAGAAGCATTCCAGTTTAGTCAGATAATTTCTTTGAATTTAAAAATATTTTTTTTAATGGTGTGGCGCTTTTATTGTAGAGACGGTGATGGAGTTACAGGTTTATTAGTCATGTTAAAACCCGTGCCGTTGGAAAACAACTTGGCATATTTGGACACTCAAGGTCAAATATTAGCATGGCGTGGTACTAGTTAGGACGTCTTGTTAAGTGTGTAAGAAAGGAGAGGAAGTCAGGTGAAAAATCGTAACACTATTTTAGGAGGGAAACGAACGAGAAGTGACGTGAAAAAGAACGGCGTTGTTGAAAGTGGTACATACTGGACATACTTAACACTGGCCGTAACAAACACAAGGAATCTTCCCATCTGTTGTGAACGTACGGTTTGTCAGTTTTGGCTTAACCGAACTTGACAGGTAGGATTGCGAAAAACGCTAGTTGAGAAGGAATGCCACTGGTTGGGGAAATTGCACCACGAAAAGGAACTTGGTTGAACGGGAGGCACGAGTATTCGCACTAAAATATACACAGGCAGCCAGTACGCTGCTAACTACACGACATTTGCTCGAGTGGCGTCCCTACACTTAGTTCGTATAGCTCGTTTAGCAAGGGATGGGAACATTCATTGTTAGCCCCAACTGCCGTGCATTCTTAATACGGCGTTTTGGCCAAGCTTTAGGCGCGACGAAACTCCCGCGAGTGGGAACATTTAGTGTTCTCAACAGTGAATTCGCATTCCTAAGCTGCTCGCGCGATGGAAAGATTCATTGTTACCCAATGCGGTGCATTTAAATCAGGAGTATTGGCTAGACGTGTATTTTTGCGAGTAGTAACTCTTGTTGACAGTGAATGTAGTAGAGTTTTCCTGTAATGAAACTTTGTACAGTCGAACTTCGTTATTGCGAACCTTTTTATAAGGAACTCCGTTTTGTTTATTTATTTTTGATTTTAAAGACAAACCCGCATAGGCTTATGCAATTTTGGTGAAACGGTCGTTAGTAATACACTGGGAACAAATAACTTTGCAGGTACAAATAACTTCAGCTTATTTTGGAGTCGAAAGCTCCCGGTTATATAAATAGATGGAAACAGTGGTTGGTGTAAAGAACTTTGGATTTACTGAACATTTTTCTTTTCACGTAGAGAATTTCCTTTTCATTTAGTTACCTGAGCTCGGTTTACTCTACGCGTCTTGCGGTGTTAAATTTGCGTTATTCCCTGCTGTCACACAACTGGGCGTAGAAAGCAAATTACGCTGCTGCTGGAATTCATTACATGAGATTAGGATAAAATGGCAACAGTTGTCTTGGTTCTGTCTTGGTAGCCACAATTGTGTTATCCTTGAAAATGCAGCCTTTTGTCACCTGGTGCACACGGTTATTACATTTGTGTCATCGATTTTGTTATGTATAGTAATGCCAATATTAAATACATATTTACTGTAATGTAATAACATTTGTCAAATTAATAATTGCAACGAAAACAGTTGACGTGGTTCGTCTTTAAAAAAACAAAGTAACAAATGAAAAAATAATATTAAATTCATAAATAAAGCGTAAATTACAAGATTTTTTTTAGATTAAGAAATAATAATAAGAGTAATAATATATTGTAAATAATTATGTAAGAATGTAACCATAGTTACTTTGTGCTAATAATAATTAGGATAAAAACTAATTATTTATTGTCTGTTTCACATGATTTAGTATAAAAAATTATTGATGAATAAATCAAGAACATTAAGCAATATAATATCGTAACTAAGGTTGTATTAATGCCATCCCAATCGTTATTCAGTTAATAATAACGACTTGAAATAAATGACGTATTATCCATTTTATATAATGCAATGTAGACAATTACTGATTAATCCATAAAGCACAAGAGTTATTACCACGGCGACGGATTCAGTTGTTTTAGGCCTAAGGTCGATTTTCAAAGGTTTTGACTACCGTACCTTGTTGAGGACCGTACGTGTCTAAATACTGAGTGCAAACTTATGATCTCATTACAGCGTAGTTGAGCATAAGCAAATCACCTCATTAGGTGGAATTCATTAAGCGTGGATGCCAGCCATTGAGTCGGTTTGGCTTTCGTGGGGCGTTGGAAATGTTCCCTATTAGCGAATGCAATTGTGGCAGAAGAAGAATTGGCCACTAGGAACACCTCCGTTACCATTATCATCCTAGCAAGAGCTTGGATACGTCTAACCTCGAAGAAATGGAAAGTTCATTGTTGCTTCTAACGAAGAGATTACGGGTGCCCAGGAAACTCTTTCGCCATGGACTAGAGCCTCCCTCCCCCCCACCTTATGCGTTTTTGTGTTGTGTAACGGTATAAATGAGTTCAGCCTGACAGATAGCATTTGCCCAGGAAAAAGCAGGCAGAATGGGGTGTCCTAATAGCGAATGGGTGATGGTATTGATTCAACGCATACGAACCCAAACTCTCTTGGTTCCTTGCCATCACTCGCTTTGCAACCCACTCATCTTTTTAGCCTAGAGCGGTCCCGGGGTTTGGGGTTGGTGGGGGGGGGGTAAGTTTGAAAGGCAAGGAGAGGGAGACACTGTGCGAGGTAGCATTGTCACCCTGACTGATTATAAAAGCTAGTGTGTCATAACCATAAACTACGTACTGTATACGGTACGGTGATTCCCTAAGCGAAATGGACTGGGTAGCGTGTGGCAAACACGGATCTCAACCCAAACGCTGCACACTGGCACGAAAGGTGGAGCAGATTCGCGATTCACACCCGAGTGCACCCCCGTGTCGACAAAAAGAACCGCAATACCACAGGTGGAAGCCTTTTTTAGGGGGCACAGCAGCCCAGCGCTCGTAAAAAACGGGTACGAGCGCTGAGAAAACGGCCGTCAGCGGAGCATTGATTTTTTTGTGACGGGTACTCTGGAGTTGTTGTTTTGCGAGATGAAAAGTTGGGAGGTGGGGTGGGGGATTTAGAGTACAAGTTTTAGTACAACAAGCTCAAGTTTTGGTTGGCGAAATTACTCCAGAGGACGACCACAATGAAAGGCGACGGTTATGGGCGCTAGTTTGCCGAGGTTTTATCCCCGAGCTTACTTGATTTGCATAATTGTTATGGCGTGTGAATGAGCTCGCTTCTGCAGGCTTTGTGTCTGTTAGGTAGGCACAGGATCTTAGAGCACAGTAGCTACCTGGTAAGACCTCTACATTGTGCGTTTTTTATTGTGCGTTTAACAACTGCCGCCATTTTCGTCCCTACAAGCTCATGAGTATTTATTGTAATGCCAAGTCTGTTTAGCAAGGGAGTTTATGGGAATCGATTAAGGAATTGGGCGGGTGATTTGAAACGACTTGCGTTTCAATTAAGCGATTGGCGTTGTTGGGAGGGGGGGTAGGAGACAAAAGATGGAGAGTTCTGGAAGAGTCGGTTCAGTTTTTTGTGTGTATTCTACGCCTTGGAGGTAGCAGACAACACAACACTCGAAAAAGGAAAAAGACAGGCTCGGCCTCCTGAGAAATAAAAAAAGAAAAGAAAAAAAGGAAAGAAGACTGTTCGACAACCTTCCACTGATGCCTTTGCCTGGCTCTGGCTTCGACTTGGGCACAAAGGCGGAGTTTTTCTTCCTGTTCAGTAACAGCAAGGCGTCTTCCCGGAGCACAAGACCCCCCCATCCCACCCACCCTCCCCGAAAAAATCAGAGAGACTGTCATGTTTTTATATGTTTCGTAGAAAAGCGACCAACAAACTCCAGGATGTCGACTAACGCGTCTGTAGATTAAGAACGTCCTTTGTTTTTATAGAGTACCTCCATTTACGCGGCTAACTAGTATCGCGAGAGTTGATGTAAAACCGCGTAAGTCGGACCAGGTGTTGCGTGTACAAGATAGGAATTATAGAATGTATGGGAAATATTAATAGATAAGAAATACCGAAGGGGAGTACTTTTTTCTAAATTTCTTTGTTTAAGTATGTAGCCATGTATAAAAGTTAAATGCTAATATGACCACAGTTTTGATGCTATAATTAAACTACGCAGATAGAGACTATTACAAACCTGATAGCTTTTATGTCACCTATTTGTCATACCTCGATAAGTAAACTTGTTTCTAGTCATGTCGTTACAAGTCACTGTACTAAAATGATGTTTCTTTTGAATTATTCACCCATTTAACTGTCATTTAACGCGTTAAAGTGAAACATAGCATTGGAGAACGTGTAAATCGGGAGAGTATACTTATTTTTATTTATTAGTCTTTTCTTTTTGGGGCAAGTAAGCTTTCTTAATGCTTCTTAACCCGAAAAGGAAGATTTCCTGGTGCTGTTACTCAGAAAGTAGGTGCCGGGCATTTTTGTGACGCAGCTGCAGGATTTTTGGCTTGGGAATGCCTTGCAAAACTGCCTTACGCGAGAAGGTTACATGCGTGTCACGTGCGTTGAGCTGTTATGGCGTGGTTTTAATACGATTGTGAATGAGCTTGGTTCGTTACCTTGGTTAGAAAGGAAAAATGGTATAAAAGGGGGGTTCTTAGGAACGTAAATATGACTTATGAGATCACTTTCTGATTTTTTAAATATCTTTTTGGCTTCTCTCTTCGTGGAATTGGGCGTTTGGAGCTCGACAGTGAATTCACGCACAGTTCGGAACGTGGTTTACATTACGAAGGTCGAAAAAGATCCCAATCAGTCAGTCGTGTTGTTTGCCCTGATTAAAGAAAAGGGGGGGGGGGAGAAGTAAAGTACTGCATTCTAACTGTAGTGAGGATTGTAATCGTAAACTCCCAGGACAGATGTGTATCCTTATTAGGAGTTTCAAAGTTGACGACCGGGAATTGTATGGAATATAGGAAGACGAAGAAGAGCCAGCTGACGGGAAATTGTTCGAGAGAGGTTATGAAAATTGAATATGCTGCGCGCGCTGATCCTGCCCAGGGTGAGGTGGTGTATGTGTACCCTCCACCCCAATCCTGAATTGGGCTTCCCTAATTTTTCCTGTTTTAGACAGAACAAGGGAAGGGATACCTGAGACTGCGCTCCACGCGATGCTTATATCGAAGCGATAAGAGAAAAAGTGGCAGCTGGCGACCCTATAACGTTTGCCGCTCTACCCCAAGCGGTTTAATATCAGAGTGGAGCCGCGTTTAACGCAGGTTTCTGTTGGCGAATTCTTCGCACTGGGAGAATGAAAGAAAAACTGGGGAATGTTGCTGAAACAAGGGGCAGTGCTTGCGCCAAGTTTTTCTTAGTTCGAGGTGATTACGGGCAACATTACCATTTGCCGGTACGCCCGTGAGGAATTCATTGTTAGGCGCGGGCAAAAGAAACTGGGACCGGTGTTGCACGAATCCGCGTGTCACGTGTCCCGTTTTTAGTTTCCTGTATATACATTCTGTATATAAGTTGTACTGTAGAATTGTGTTATTCGTTGGAGGTCATGAGTGAACGTGGGACACGGAATGTGCAAATTCGCGTGACGCATGTCCCAGTTTTTAGTTTCCGTATTTAGTTTTATTATAGAATTTCATTGTTTGGAACAAGTCAGAAAAGAAACTGGGACAGGGGAATGGGAATTCGCGTTGCACTTGACCCGTTTTTTGTTTCCTAGATTTTCAAGGCAGGATTTAAATGCAAATTGTTGGAGAATTGAAGGGATATGTTGGTGAGTTGGGTGTTTTGGGAAACTTAGGCATATATTTTCATTGCGTCCTTAATTCCCGGACTGGAAACTTGTGAGTCAAGTGTTTTACGCACATCAGTTGAGTAATGAAATGAGCTGCTCAGCGAAACATACAATTGGTAGAGTAATACTGGGTTTTGGTTTGCAACGTTTTTCACTAGTGGGCGGTGTAACAGCTGCGCGAAATGAGTGTGATTTGTTTTCATCTGCAAATCAAAGGAAAATTGAGTCATATTTTACATTAGTTTCTTCAGGGATGTTTTCGGGCTGTAGGGCACTTTTCTTCCAAATTTCTCACGCAGATTCTTAGATTTTCTAGTCACACTAAATACAATTCTTTTTTGTGTGTTTTTGAAAAATAAACGTTTGTTTCATACTGGTAGTGTCGGCAAATTTGGCGAATTATAAAGACGTAATAATGCCGAACAACAGAATTATTGCAAACGGACATTAATAGCTGGCCTGCTTTTTTCTGGCTCGTTTCGGCTAACACTAGTATTTTGCAGTAATGCCAGCACAACACTTATCCTGGGAGAATCTCATTGTTCAATACGGGCGGAAGTAACTTGGACAGCCCTTATGCAGATCCACAAGCCGCGCGTCCCATTTTTCACTGACAGTAATCGTTCCAAGCCTAATACTGCCTTTGAATTTATGGTTGGGCACAGTACTGTAACGTTGAGCGCACTCAGCCATGAAAAGACGTTAGAACAAAGCTCATTGAGAAAATCGTTGGCCATTTTGTGGAAAGTAGTCAAGCCTCTCATACAAGATTTCGCGTTACACACTCGGACGTTTTCCTGCATAGGCGTAAGGCGAGAGTTGCACCGGGTCGGTTCATTGGCGATTTGTAGGCTCAAGTGCATAACAAGAGTCCTTTCCGTTTTCGCTCCTTTGTTGACGTGCGATAGACCCAACTTTTGTAAAGAATCGTAAGCTTGCAGATGACAAGTCATGATTCGAATGTCTGTTTCGCTCGCCCCCCCTGGGGAAGCTTGGGGAAGACATAGAAGAGTGTAAGAGGGAGAGAAAGGGGAAGAGAAAAGGTCACTTGCCCAGTTTTCCATTCATTTCCGTTAGTACATTCCCCCACCCCAACCCCCCCACTCCCTTGAACACAAACTCCCCAAGTCCAGTCCATGCCCTGGTCTCTACCGGTCTTCTTTGTGCGTTTGCTCGCTATTTAGTTGTTTGCATTTTTACCTGCAATCTTTTTCCTCTCCCCGCTCGGAAAACCTAAACCGAAACCGCCCTGACAGTGGCTTGGGCCCAATAATCTCCACGCCGTCTGACGCAGGTAGATGAAAACAAGGCAGAAGTACCCACTTCTGCACACAAGGTTTTCACTTAATAGCAGGAGAGTTTCTCAAGCCATTCCGGATGGCGATGGTGTACCCGTACTAACCTATGTCGTGTTTAGCGGACTATTCTTGGTGTTTCGCCCAACAGTGGTGCAGTGGCGTGGTTCGCATCCGGAAAAAGATTTGTGCTGGTATATAGCATAACCTAAAAGCAGTTGGTGGGTCACGATTGTCATGGAAAGTGTTGGCGCAGATTGGGGATTATGTGTACTGAGTAAAGTTGGCGTTCCGTTGGCGTAAGTGACCTATCGTTCAAGCGTGACGTGGGCCATAAGAAAGGATATTATATTGTGTGAGTTGAGAGGATGTCTTGTGTTGCGCCAGAAGTTGGAGGCTATAAGCAGGTGTGAGTTTCAAGCCAGTGGTCCTATTCTCAGCGAGCCTTGGGAAAAAAAAGGCGCTTGGCCTTCAGCAATAGACGCCAACCGGATTAGCCACCTGACAAGGCATATGGGTGAATGCGAACCTTAATACATAGGAGAAGTGAAGTAAAGGGAAAAAAAAGTAGTACGGATCGTGGCTTGTAAGTCCCGAAAACCGGGTGACGACATTGTTCTGGAAGGTTTTTACATAGGTAAACCAACTGGTGCATGGGCTCGAGAACTGGTCTCGGAAGAAAAAAAGTTCCCTTGGCGTCAAATGAGCATTGACATGTGCTTGTTCAGCTACCGTGGAAGCTCAATGTAAAAGGTATAGACCATTTACGGACATCGGCTGGCGAATTGCTAACGTTTGGGAGTAGTTTGTTGGGGGTAGGGGCGAGTTTGGGATAACGCAAATTGGAAGTCAACTACTTTCGGGAAGACTGACAACTTTGTACGTATCTATGTGGATAAATCTGCAGTTAGGTCCGTGTCAGCACTAGTGCTGCCAAAATAGGGAAGAGGGGTCTTCGATAGTTGACCTTGCGTTAATTTTTATGGCTGGTTTTGCGCATAACTGGACGGGCTTCGTACTACCACGGTTGAATTGGTTCACGTTAGGTCAGTTTGTTCATCGTAATAGCTGGAAGTGCTTGTCGATTTGTCTCGTAATGATGGTAGAACAGGTTAAAACCGGCGAATTAGGACTTGCGAAGGAAGTGCATCTGGAATCCGCATGAGTGGAGGGCTTCAGTACTGAGAGCTTGTAAGACTGGCCAAAAAAATGTAGGACAATAGACGTACGAAGCTCGTATGCCCTGTACCAGTTTTATATGGACTTGGTGTGCCCCAGTCCCTTCTGTGCTTCAGATTTTAATTGTAGGGTATATAGTGCTGTATATTACGTAGTGTAGTTTACTTTTCTGTTGTTAAAGAGCTAAACGAAAGGAGAGAAGGACGTCATTTACTCGTGGAGTTCCATTGTGACGATATTGTAAGCCTGTCCAGAATGATCTGGGACAGCCGATATGCGCAACTACACGCCGGCTGTCCCAGGTTTATATGAACGGTACTCGCCCCATCCCAGTTCGTGTCTATTTCATTAGTACGCGCTGTACTTAAAACTATATCTGACGGATGTGCTAAGGACTGATGGAAAAAGGCGAGTGACGTCATCCTTTGGATAGATATCACTGCTACGACTTTCAAAGATTGTCCAAGAAAATTGGACCAGCGGAATGAAACTCTGGATGTATTGGGTAAGGTTCATTTGGATTGCACCCATCATGTTAGCGTCGCTAGTCATTGTTACTTACAGTACTCAACAATGGTCAACGGAGTTGACTAGAGAAGATTAATCTAAAATCTTCGCTCTGCTGTCCATAAAATCTGGGGCAGCAGCTATGCGAAACTGCGTGTCAGCCGTACCAGGTTTATATGGACCGTGTCGCAGCAGGTCTGTTTGGAACCTCAAATTTCCTTGTTATCTACCTTGTTTCCCATCTACATAAGTAAACAGTTGACCGCAAAGTGGACAAGGGCGTCGTTCATTTAAACCTTTGGTTTCTTGATTGATTTTTCATTGAGTAGACGTCTTATCCTGTTTGTTAGTCATTTTTCAAAGGTTTCCCCTTCGAGTAACGCGTGAGCTCTTTCGCACGTAAATTCCCCTTACGCATAGGGAAGTTGTGGCTCGAATTCTTCCTCGCTTTTTTAGTATGAATCAGCGTTGACAATGAACCAAGTGTGATCAAGATAAGCGTTAGTGCAACGTTGTCAGCTTACCGTAATTATGTTCTGAAAAAAGAGTAATTCAAAGGTAAAAAAGACCCACAAAAAAATCAACACCAACCAAGTACTCATTGTTGCGCAGTGTGTCATTAAGCTGTAAGCTCCCTTTTATTACGGCATTGTTCATGATAAAGCCCCAACAAGACATTGCAGTGTACATCTTTAACGCCTTTCGTGTCTGGCTTTGATTGTTGGCTTCCACACGAGAAGTCCAACGCGGTTAAAGCATGGCGAACTCTTGACCACGAAAGTGGTGCCACCCTTGCCAATCTGCGACTACACAATGTTCTTTATCACGGTCGCAAACTTTGTCTTTTCCCCGTCACTTTGCTTTGAAAAATCTTCATAGGGAAATAGCCCCTAATTGGGTGACCTTATTTGTGTCCAACCTCAGGTTTGGTTGTTTTTCCCCCATTTTCCCTGCTAAGAAAGGAGGAGGGGGTGCACACACGTAGTACACTCCATCAACCTAACGCCAAGCTCCTTTACGTGTCAAGAATGTGCATATCATTAGCACGGACGGTGAGGTTTTTCGTTACAATTCGGACACGTCAAATCGACCTCTTTGTTAGGTTGTACTGTCCAGATAGGAGGGGGGGGGGTGAGGAGGAGGAGTTCGTTAGGGAATTTGGTTGGCTTCGTTGCATGTTGTCCTTGTCGTTTCCATGGAAAAATGAACCCCCAGGCGCTGCAAGTTATAAATGGAGGAGCTGTTATATGAATCACATCTGGATGACAACAGGGGATTTCCCCCAACTAGAACAAATTGACTAGCTCCCGAAGTGTCGGCCGATCTCTTTCCGTTTCTACGCGAGAAACGCGAACGGTGCAATTTTTGTTGTACAATACCGAGTAATACATATTAGGAAAAGATATAGCTTGAGTGAGAGGAATTCCACACGTGCTGTTTCAAATGTCCATATTTGAAAATTGTAGACCCCGGAAAGCGGGAAGGAGGGTATCAGGAAATTGTTTAGACTACGCTTGAATACAAAGTAGGGAATAAACAAGGTGGGCGCTTTGTGAAAGGCAAAGGAGTAGTTGCCGTTATCGACGTCCAGTGGGGGTTGAGTTTTTTTTTAAGGGGGCGTCGTTGACGTCCGAAGCCCTAACAGGGAGAAACGACTCAAGCGTCGAGGGTAGAGGGTGAAGGAGGGGTGTACTCGTTGAATCTTGCTTTGAGGCTCGGGAAAGAAAGTCTCCCAAGATCAATTGTCGCGTTGGTGGGCTTGTTCTAGATTGCAGGCGGAGTTAGGCGAGTTCAAACTTGCGGCGATAATGTTACGAGCTACAGCAACTCGTTAAAAAAAGCATCGAGCCAAGCCGAAGGGCCCTGTTCTGACCAACACGGCACTGGGTAACAATGAAAGTTCCTTTGGCAAGAAGCCTTGCTGTTTTGGTAGGGTTGTAGGACACTGTTCCTGCAAGTATCCTATAGTTGGAATATGAATTTAAAAAAAAATTGCGCCTGGTAAATAAGCGAGAAATGTTGGGAAGCTTTCAGGTGGTTTTGGAAAAAAGTTTTTGGTATTTTTAGCAAACCGTATCGACGGTAGTGTAATTGTTGACAGTATTTTCTGTACGCTTGCGAGATGTTTATAGACAAGCTGACAGTAAGGGTGCATTTTAGCGTGAACTGATCCGTTCGCCAGTTCTCTTCTCCGTTGACAATAAAACGACCGTTGAGCAAGTCTGCGTTCAACTAATCAGTTCCAACTTGCGTTGACGCTAAAACGCCCGTGCAGCGCTGTTGTATGTAAACATTGGAGTCCTCTCCATGTCCCGTGTTTCTGTGTTGTCCTGGTTTACTTGAAAG